>JARJEC010019515.1:0-11717 GCA_030264575.1 Tachinus sp. AB-2021
TTCAACAATATACATAGCAGTTAATGTGTTAATTGAAAAAGTTTGTATTATAATTTGTTAAGTTATTAATTATCAACAAAGTAACATATTGTAATAAAAACATGTTCAATTAGCAATTAACAATTTAATTAGTGTACCGAGAAAGCGTGCTGAGTACGCACTAAGCGTCTACATAACAATTGTTTAAGAAAATTTAATTTGTCGTGTTGACCCGCTTCTTTCAAATTTCATTTTAGTTTGATTTTAGATTTGAATTTAGCAATATTAAAAGCGATCAAAACTTCAATGGCTGATTGCATAGCCCCGCTTATTTCGTGCATTCGATATTGGGAAACAATTGATGGCCCTGTAAATATTAGAGGCAGACTTCTAGAGCAAATTTTAATATTTGTGTACGCCAAATTGATTTGAATTTGGGTATTCACTACACAATATCTTTTAAACATCTAAAAAAAGACATTTTTGAAGCGGATAAATATTCTAGAATGTTGTTTTGTAAATAATTGATTACAAAACAACATTCTATATTCTATTATTAATATTGGAACACTAACATTTATTGGTAATTAATAATCATTCCCAATATCTTCAACGAGGCAATGTGTGGGTTGTATTATTTCGAGAAAATCTTTTAAACAATATTTTAATGAGTGCTTTCCAAATAGTTTGATATGACGTGGTGTTATTGTAAATTGGCTTGTAAGATCTCCAAATCTTGCTACAAATGATTTTTTGTGGGTACACCTGTAATCAAAAATGTATGTCGATGTGAATACTTAAAAAATAATGTACAAATACTACTAGACAATTAGCAAACGCACATAAAACATTAGACTATTGTTTATATTTTAACATATTTATCCAAAGATACATTGTATATGATTTATACTTATATTTTTTTAAGATTACTCTAATATAGAATCTTTTAATATATGTATTATAAAAATCAACATAGCAACATCTAGTTATAAATACTGATTCGTAAATGGGTGTTAATTATTACACTTTAAATATAACCATCGGGTTTGAACCTGAGATTATAACAAAAATCAATGCGCTTACCAGCTGCGCACACTTCTCTGGTATATAACAATTAATATAATTACTAAATATAACAGCATTCGAAAGAGGTTGTGAAATAATAATTGAAAATACCACGTCACCAGCATTATTATATAAATTACACAACTACGCGCCTTGTTTTATTATTTTATTTTTTCAAGTTACTTAATGTATACACAATTAATTAATTAAATTAGCTTCAAGCTGAAATCAAATATATTGCAATTATAACTTTTAATGAAGTAAATTGTTAATTATAAATATTTATATTTCAAAAAAGCCTTCTGGCAAATTTAAAAATTTACATTTTTATAAGATATTTGTAAACGAATATACGTTTGCTCTTTGTAATTTTCAACGATGTTCATGCATATTGCAGCCGCTCCTTATGCTTTATGCAGATACAAAGATATTGAAATATTACAATTTCGCGGTTGTTTTTTCAATTTTCCCTGTCTATTTCCTAAGAGTATTCTATTCTCTTGGCATATATTTATATAGATTTCCACAAGGAGCTTAACAGAACATACCGAAATGTTTATTTCCATTTCAGGGTTTGTTTTCTAAATGAATGGAATGTGAATATGTTGAACATGAAAAATTTTATTTATATTGTTAGCAACAAAGGTAAAATCTTATTTGCTTAATTCGGTATACCATTTTTAATAATAAGATAAAAGGTGAGAATAGGATGCATTATTCTAATTATGGAAAACAAATATGTGTTTTATTGTTCTCATTTGCTGTAAAAACTTACAAGCTGCATCTAAATTATGACTCATAAAATAACGGGAGATTGTAGACGTTAGAATATAACGATTCAGCTAAAAATGTACTATAAGCGTAGCTTACACTCTTGTCCATCTTAAAATAAAATGAAACTTGTGGTGTGTTGTAACGTGACAAGTTGTAGAGCTTCCGATAAATTACAATAAAAAAGCTGTTATAATATATACTAAATGTATTTTGTGAATTGAAAGTATTTTAAAAATTCACTGTACGAAATAGTTGTCCATTTTAATTAAAATTTGATCAAAGTGTCTCCTCTATTAATATAATGCTTGTTTTTTGTTTTTCAAAATCTGACAATAACTAAAAAAGTTACAGCTTTGGTCGTTTTTTATAAACCGTTTTGTACATATTACTATAAAATACAAAAAATAAACTAGAGGTCGCAATGCCTACTAAAACTTTTCGACGTAATTCGCTTGTCCTTATTTTATACAATTTTTATTAATATTTTTGAATTTTGCAGGTTTTGACACCGACTAACACTGATCACGTAGGTTTTCTATTTTTGCATTTGATCATCTAAAAAGCGCCATCTATCGGTTTTTTATTTATTATGTTTTAGAACTTTTTAATGAAACAAATACCAAAATATGCAGTTTTTAGAGATCTACAAAGTAGTTTTTATGACATTTTATTATAAATTTCATAGTTATCTTGTAAATTGACAATATCCTTCTTTTTGACATTTTTAATGCGTTTTTATAAGTTATGTATTAAAATGTCGATCTAAAACTAATTTAATTTAATTTCTAAGAATAATTTAATATATTACTATAGAATTAAGCAATTACCTCTTTTTATTTGCTATTATGTTCAAATCGAGGCCATTTATGGCGATTTTTTTAAGGAAACTTTAGCACTACATGTTACCAATTTAACCAATCAGAACAATTTTTGAGCGACACAACTAGAGCATACTTCTAACATATTCCCCAAATTTTAGAACATTATCTTAAAAACTGTTTGAGTTATGCGTGACATACATACAGAAATTTTTCTAAAAACCACATTTTTAGACTCAGCGGACTCCAAAACGTATATTTCCGTTGAAATTTCAATACCGAGGTTGGCTATTTTAATTTTAAAGGTGTTGAATAAGCTTCTATTTCTAATTTAATAATGAAAAATTTTAATTACATTTGTATATAAAAACATATTCATAAACAAAAATTGTTTTTCAATTTTGTTATTTGTTCTCATGTGAAATTAATTTTCGCGTCCAATCTGAAACGAATTAATAATTTCCCATCTAAAAACCTGTCCATTTTTACATTTCCGTGCAAATGAATAAAATATCCGTATAAATTAAATGTCATTTAGCAGGAAATGAAATAGCCTCACAAAAAGCTCACGCATTTGTGTCTGCTAGATGGAGCCAAAAGCGAAATACATTTTATACGGACCGGGAATAATTGCAACGTTTTCATTAACGGTCTATTTTAATTTGGAGCGTTTGGAATGATATCATATATAAAGCGTGCATTGTTTATTTTATTAAATTGCCATTTAAATTACTTCAATATAGAGATTAGATTTCAAAGCTTTATTTATATCAATGATATTTTATATTGGGAGTGTTGTGTGTCAAGATATTTAGGCTACACGTGGAGGTGTTTAATTAATGCAAATGCACAACTCACGTATAATAGCTATTATAAATGCAGAACCTATAGTACTATTAGCAATCTACATGTAATCCTTTAGCATTAACATATTGGTTGCAAGTTGTTCATTGGGTTGAGAATAATGGATGTGTTAGTAACTCGTGTCCTCTGTTATTAAGAATATATTACTACACAAATATACACAATACACACTATTGTTGGTTATTTGTTGAATTTCATAGAGACTAACCAACAATAAAATAATAGCCACCATTAAAATAATTAATTCGGTAATTAGAATTTTGTTCTTACATTACAAATTAATTGAATTTGTTTAGATACATTTTCTATTTAGTGTAATTTAAATTTTAAAATATTTAAATGGAATGTAATAACATTTTATATAAGATTCATCGTTGCCATTGCATAAATGCAGTTTCATCGTAGGTTAATCCACAACCAATAGGTGGAAACCGGCAATTTTGTAAAAGACCAAAGCATGCAATATCAAAAGATTCCTTCAACTAGAAAATCTTGATAAATGGTGCTAATATAGAGGGGTGCTTCATGTTAAACTGCAATCAACCTGGAGACAAACATTCATCAATTATCTGTAAAATAAAAAATATAAATTTATCTAAATTTATTTAATAAACAATTATTATTATTAAATTTGTGTTAGTATTTATTGATTGATATTAAAAATATTCATAAAGATAGTTAAATCAAATGTAAGTATTAATTACTAAAGAACAATCGGATAACAAACAAAAGAAATTTGCAAAAGAATCACATATATCTGCGTCATATTTATAATGTTGAGCCTACTTTCAAAATAGCTATTTTCTATTGAACATGCAATACGTTTCTTAGAGTGATCCATGACAAGCGCTTATTTAATCTCACAGTAATCAACTTGAGAGATTTTTGCCTGTACAAATATTTATGTCAAGAGACAATGTCAGGAGTCAAACTCTATTTAATAACTACTAAAAGTATCAAAAATTACTGCTGATACAATAATAAAAAATAATAATAAAACATGATCAACTAAAAATAGTATTGTATAAAAAAACCCTATTTTATTGCACAAGCAATATAAATAAAAAAATAAAAAATTACATACCAATGTAATATTTAAAGCAGAAATACTATGGTTGATAGCTCAATTAAATGTTATTGTGCAGATAATTGTAATGTAAATTTATAAGTTATATAAATAAAACTAGAGGTCTCAATGCGTACTAAAACTTTCGCCCCATGTGTTGGTGGAGGGTGCAGGGTGGTATAAAAAAAGTAAAAGTAAAGCTGAATCCAGCCGATCTGTTTGACATATTTCACTTGCTCTAATTTTATATAATATTTATTGATATTTTCAAATTTTACGGGTTTTGACACCGACTATCACTGATCACGTAGGATTTGCGCCATCTATCAGTTTTTAATTTTCTTCTAAACGGAGAAAAGTAATAAATGCGCATCTTTTTTGTGTTTTGGAATTTTTTAATAAAACAAAAACCAAAATATTTAGATTTCAGAAAACTACATATTAGTTAAAATCAAATTTAGTTATAAATTTAGTTATTTTGTAAATTGACTTCTTTTTGACATTTCTAATGCGTTTTTGTAAGTTAGGTATTAAAATATTGATCTAAAACTAATTTAATTCAATTTCTACAGAATTGAGCAATTACCTTTTTCTATCTGTTATTATGTTCAAAACGAGGCCGTTTATTGCAATTTTGAAGGAAAAATAACCAAAAGTGTTGCCAACTTAACCAATCAAAATGATTTTTTGAGCGATCAAACTATATTAGAAGTAGGTAATATATATCTCAAATTTCGGAACAATATCTAAAAAACTGTTTGAGTTATGCATGATACATACTCACACATACACACACATACATACAAACATACATACATACATACATACATACATACAACCATTTTTCTAATAATCATCTTTTTACCTTCAAAACGTATATTTCCGCTGAAATCTCAATTTCGAATTTTTGGTATGAATTCAATACTTTTTTTCTATAAAAAAGGAAAAGTAAAAATATATACTAGCGATAAAGTACAGCAAAAAATATATAACATATAATCAACCAAACCGAAACCGGAACAAGAACCGAAGCAAACTTTTACTAAACCGCTAACCGGAACCAAATCGTAAATTGTAATTTTTTTAAAATACGTATTAATGAATCAAACTAAATTGTTTCAATTGGTTTGAACCAGTTTTTTGGTTTTTTGTGTTCTTTTCTTTTTATCTTTTTTTCTAGTCTTTTATATACATTTTGAAAAACTTTTAATGATACTAAGAATAATTATTTCAGAAAAATTAGCGATAATTGCAATTATGAGAGAAAATTTACTCAAATTACAGAAAATTAAAAATATTTGTTAATAAAAAAATTGTAATTTTTAAATTAATACTCTATAAAAATGTTTTTTACAAAAGGTTTATTTGAAAAATTGCGATTTATGACAAAAAATCAACTAAAAGAAAGTTGTAATAAAAAAGTGAAAATTTTCATAAAATTTTAATTTAACAATAATTAATATTGATTGTATTGTAACTAGTAAAAACTGCAATCTTTGTTGAAAACTAACTAAAAATTTGTTTTTATCTAACAATAAAAAAACTACAGAAATCCTAAATCCCAAATCACATCAAATGTGCAATACGAAAATACCATTTATTTTCAATAATCCCAACCAAAACCGAATAAATTGGGTTGAACCGGTTACCGGAACCTAATTGGGTGGTTTAAAGCGCCTCCTATTTTGCAATAACTAATAATATTTCTGGATAGTGAGGCATTTTATGTATAATTTAGAGATATTTTTTGTACCATGTTCCAATTCCAATTTCATATATATATATATAGTTTTTTTTTAAAATTTTACAAAATTTTACAAAATTTCTAAAAAACTTTTTCAAGAATCAAAACACAAAACTAAAGCAAAAAATATAAAATCTAAAGAAACAACATACAGTTTACTGTTTTTCTTTCAATTGCAATTTCTTGATAATTATAATTGAATCATTGAATAGAACAAAAAAAAGAACAACAAAAATTTTAAAAAAAGTAAGTGTGCTTATACCAGTAGAAGTATAACTTTTATTACAATTTTTATAAAAAAAATATTTGCAGGAATCAAACCCAAAACCCCTAGCATTGTACACGGTTTATCAACCGCTAAGCCTTACCAGGGCGGCTTGTAAGTTATTAAATGTGTATTAAAGTAAATTAATTAAACTGATATTTTTTCTTTGATATATCCCATATCAATGTAAAAACATCAAAAATATGTGTTTAGCACTAACAAATGTTATTAAAAAGATTGTCAAATTTGACTTGTTTATATTGATGTTACTCCATCTTAATTCTACTCATCAATTTTATTTCATATGCACTTGTCGTTTGTTTATAAATTATTAATTGTACTTCAAAGTAAATTAATTATTTCGATTTCTTTACATTGATATGGAGTTATATATCTGACATTAACAAATATTATTAATTTGATTGTCAAATTCGATTTGTTTATATTGATGTTGTATTTCATCATTATCGTTTTCTTCTTTTTCAATAAAGTATAAGTTTATATGCACTTGACGTTAAAAAAAAGAATATATAAAATCGATGAGAGGAATAGAAATAGATTCGTGTGACAATAAATTTGACTAAATCGCTTATAGATTCGAAGATGTATGTTTTGTTTGTAAAAAAAAGAACAATTGTTTTGTGTTCCATTAAATTATGATTTTTAGTTGCATAATTCTTTTTATATATACATTAAATACATATTATGAAAACGAAGTGATTTGATGTCACCAGGTATTTCTTGTAGGTATACGTAAATAACTAAAAGAAAAATATTTGTGAAAAAATTAAGCAATATTATACTATGCGTTCAAAGTAAAGTTTTTCATTGTCAAGGTTGTTGTGGAGGTTTACTAAGTTTTGTTTTTCGTAAACTTTTATGTTAATTAAAAAAAAGTTAAGCGGGTATATTTTGCCGCATTTAACAGAAGTCATAATAATATCTATTTTGTGTTTTCATTTTGAAATTATAATGTGTGTACGAGTCCTCACATTTAGATGCGCTTTAGGCCTCGAACATGCTATATCCGCCAAATACTAATCAGCACTTAATCTTACAGAAACAGACCTACATTACTTATTGAAGCCAATGAATACTATAAAAGTATAGGTAATGCGTAAACAACTTTCCAAATTTAAAGCGTACTACTAAATAATTTGAAGATTATTAAAAGAAATATATTTTTATTTTTTTTTTATAAATGCAGAATGTTTTCATTTTTAATTTTTTTTTCAGATATATTCTAACAATGTTAATACATGCAAATAAAATAATAAAACTAAAAATTGAAATCATATTTCTCTTTAATAATAAAATGCTAAAATTTATTTTAAGTAAAATTAAAATAGATTAATTAAAATATGTTATAAAATTGCATGACATGATTAATTGATGCAATATCATCCTTTATCAACTCAATTGACACGTTAAATGGAGACAGGAAACTAACTGTGTCAATGTGATTGGAATTTATTTTAATTACTCAATGAACTTCCTATAGTAGTATGTCCGGCCCTTGCAATTATTTGGAAATTTTCGCTTAGTCAGTCAGATGAATGCACAATAGTGCTGAGCGGAACGAAATATGACGTCATTGGGGTCACCTGACCGCAAGCTAAACTGTTTCGTAGATCGCCCCAAACTTATTTAAACTTATGCTTAACTAATTACATACTAATATTGGCACGGTAGTGTAATACGTGTTAATTGGGTGGGCATTCTCGCGTTAATAAATAGGGGAGACCGGACAGTTCGCTGACCACAAGGTACGCTGCTTAATGTATGGGATACTAAGTCAGCTGGATGCCCCAGTGATTTCTCGAGTAGGTGTCACTAAACACTCAGATAAATCTCTTCGGATTATTGTCCGACAGAAAATCGAATAGCTCAGCTTATCTTAAATGAAGGTGCTTCTTTAATAGCATTAGTTACAATGTTATATACTTATAAATGACATGGTTAATTTCATTTTTTACAAGATTGACATTTTTTATATTATATGGGGTAATAATATATATATATTAATTTATCACAATTTACAAAACCAACTGTTGTGTTTTTATAACATACTAAGGTTTTATAAATAATAGATTTAAATAATTTATTAATTAAGATATTTATCATATAAGTCTCAGTTCTATTCTAAATATAAAATGTCATTCAAAATTATTGGTACTATGTACTAATTAAATTAAAGTTTACAATTAGGTTAATGTATTTTTTATTTCTTGAATTCTGTATTAATTCAAAATATAATTCAGTTTCTCAAGATCAGCAAAAAAAGCTTTGAGTTGTATTGTTATTGTTATATTATATTATTCAAATAATAAATAAATTACAATATATTAAAATTGATATAATAAAAATTTTCATAAAAATACATAACTACATCATATTTAATATTAACTTTTACATAAAAGAAAATGAAGGTCGACCAAACAAATATTACTTAATGTAATTTTTAATCTCATCTTAAAATTGAATCTCACATAAAATGTTTTTTACATAAAAGTTTCAGAAGGAATTTCATTATTATTCTCGCTACAAAAAAGGCCGAGATTTTCTTAAAGATTAGCCATTATAAGCTTATTTTACAGTGTTATACATTTCCCATGAAACCAACGACAAATGAAAACAATTTTCAGGATTTTTATCGGTTGACACCAAGTTGACAAATACAGTAAGTCGTGGTTTGAGTGCAGAGTGAAGAGACGTAATAATCCTGTGAAGAGTGAGGTTAAGTAGCGGCCACCAGAGGCGCTGTCAGAGCATATCCTCCTAGCTGATTGGTCGAATCTGTCACCAGGTCTCTTCTGCGGCTCCCGAGACTTCCAGAACATATAGACTGCTCCACTCGCATGCTCATTTGTCTTGGAATCACGGCGGCATTTTTTACTCGCTTGGATTTGATGTTTGCTATTATCCTTCCATTTCCGTTCGTCCTTCATATCATATGTAACTGGTATCGAGCGTTTCGCTTATTGTTAGCTGATTCAATAAAGCTTAAGCTGTACAAACGCTTTTTATTCTATTTGATATCAAGTCCGCAAATCATGACAATGTTACAGTACATTCTCTTTAAGTCGACTATGTATTTCTTCGTAGTAATAATAAAAATTGATTATCTAAAAATTGATTAACAGAAAAAAATGTTAATAACCATTAATTTAATGACAATTAGTAAGATATTTTTATAATATAAAAGCAAATATAATGCAGAATTAACAGAATTTGTTTTAATAAACTTTTATAATTATGAAAAATAGAACTGTGTATATATTTTTTTATATTGAAGGAAATGTTAGAATTGAAAACGATTGTTTTTCATTTGCTAATTTTTGTTATGGTTCTTATTTGGTTCATTTCTTAAGCTATGAAGGCATAACTAACATGTCTTTTAGTCACTTTTTGAGTTTGAATTTAGTATTTATAGGGGTTAGACGTGTTTTCTGTGTAGCAAGTAGAACGCTTTAAATAAATTTAGTTTAAAATACAAAAATAGTTATTTTCAATTAAATGTGATAAAGGTTGCAAAGCATATATAGTAAAAATTGGGAAGGATCCCTGAAGGACCAAATAATTTAATTGTAGCAGATGAGTCTGAATTAATTGTTAATAATACAGATGTAAATGAAAGAGACAAAATGCAAGTAGAATACCGATATATGTAAAAAATCTTCTTCTCTTCTAATAAAAGTACTTTTAAAAATAATTCATTTACACCAAAATCGTGTCAATATTAATTACCTGTCATTGGGCTAGTTCATGCTTATACGGAATGCAAAGAAAATAATATTGGAATATTTTAGCCAATGACTTTGGGCAAGCTGATATATGATAATTTTGAGGAAATAAATGATTACAGAATATTATATTTATAAAAAAATAAAAAAGAGACATAATCCGAAGATTGTGGTTTCGATCCCCACCCGAGCTAAATTTTTGAAACATTTATTTCACAATGGAGTAACGGAATAGTAATTATTTAATAATTACAATATTCGAATTTCAATGCTCCATTTGAAATTTAAATTGCATATAATAATTATTTTCAATATTCGTATAAATGGATATATTTTAGATATTTCAAAAATGTGAAGAAACATCATTTAAATTACTTTTCTCACACTCATATAATAAAATTATTAGTTACATTTTACAAACTCTAATCTGCCGGCGTTGTTAAAGAAGTGGACACAAAGCAATTTATTTAAAAATATATATATATATAATGAGACAAATTCCCACTTCATCGATATTTGTAAAATATTACCTACCCAGGTTTTAAATTTTAATCGTTAATGTTTGGTAGAAACTTATGTTCTACGAGCTGTTAGTGCTTCAATTGTTTGAAATGTGGGCACATATAAGCAATTTAATGTAACAGTATAAGATGCAACAAATGTGGTGATAAGTGTTTATCACCACATTTAACATGTATTTAGAAACAAATTGAAAACAATATATGTTTATTTTATTTCACGCAATAATCCATACCAGGTGAAGAAAGGGGATTATGGTCATTAGGGTACAGCTGCCAGTGATAAGGCGTTCTGGGTCTTGTCTGGTTTTTTATTTTGCCAAATTATATTATTTAACTCATTTTTAAGTGGGGATTTTTGAATATTAAGTTGTAAAATAATGAAATATGGTTAGTTCAAAAATTATATTCAGCATTTACGTAAGGAAATTGAGATGGTGAACAGAACAATTTTCTTACATTGAAAAGCAGAAGCGAGGTCGCTTGCTTCAACATATTGTTTAGTCCTTCCAACCAGATATACCAAAATTAAATTTGTTTTTCTGTTCATTGGACACATCAAACCATCGAATAATAGCAAAATTATCGTTTCTTAAAAAGAGGCGCACCGTCGCCAAACGCGAAATTACAATTGCGCATAACTTCGTGGACAAGATAAAGGATATAGAAAACGTTTTCGAATTAACTGATCGGCTTGAAAGTTTCGAATTCCATTGGGCGCCGTATACAGAAGTACGAAATCTATGTAAACGACGCAATTGCAGTCGACAAAATCTATGTAAACACCTGTGAAGCCATGGAAGATTTTTATTTTAAAACGAAAAGTAAACTGAAGCGATTTATATTTATTGATACTCCGCAATTCTCCGGTCTAAATTCAC
>JARJEC010019516.1:0-13097 GCA_030264575.1 Tachinus sp. AB-2021
TTGGACCAAAACCCACATTCGGGAGTCCACACAAAGCCGGAAAAGAAATAATCCAACACAAACTTGCAAAGGAATACAATAACTTGATTAGATTATTCCTAACAGAACAAACACAAAATACTTAAAAGGAAGTACCACAAATGAGTCGAACCAAACTGCGAAGGCTCACAGGACTGATCACCGGACAATGTGGCCTGTACAAGCACATGCATAGATTGGATATACAAGAAAATCCACTATGCCGTTTATTTTGACAAGCATATGCTTACCAAAAAAAGCTGAAGACAATTCCTTTGCATAAGCTCCTGGACTTCATAGAAGAGACAAAACTGTTAAAGGTGTAAGACCTCAGAGGCGCACAATATGCCTACCAGAACCGCTGTGCAGGGACGTTTGAAGAACCACCTTAGAACAAAGAATTATCGACAACAAAGCTGGACGAGATTGTTATGGAAGCTTGGTATCTGTAGAATTACAAAGTTCTTCATCGTTGACATGTTGTTTTTTTAAGTATACATTGCTGTAAACTGTTTACTTTTGGTCATATGCATGTATTGTGGATGAATTTATTTTGTTGCTTAGAATAGATGAACGTTCGTCCGATTAAGCGACTCCAGATCAATTCCTTTGAGGATACTTAAAAAGGGTTAGCAAATAGAGGCAGAAATGAATTAGAAATGAACACAACAACGGAGATTTTTCTTATTGATGGTTGAAAGGCAAATGGGTATAAACGACAATATTGGTAATATTGAGTAATATACAATGATGGAATTGTTACGGTAAAAGTTTATATACCAGCAAATATATACATTTACCGGTAAATGTACATATTTACCAGCTTGGATGGCAAATGTGAGTCTAACCTAGCGATATTGGTAAATATGGGTATATCGTTTACGTTGTAATTAGGTGCGCGCATGCGTCTTCTAACAAATGTAGGTTTGTTAGAAGACGCATACTTAAAAGAATTTAATCCGTTATTAAAAGGCATATATGAAAGTAAAAATTGAAGAGTGTTTACATAAATCGACAGTCTTATAAAGAAATATTAAACATTCAACACAGAATCGACATATTTATATTTTATAATATTAATATAATAATAACTTAAAGTTTTGCACACAAATAAACCATACATCTAATTTAATTTTTAATTGCTAAAAATTATTATACATTATATATATATGTATATACATTTTTAAATAAAATCCTTAAGTTAAAAAAATATACTAATTATAAAATTAAAAGTTTCAAAAATTAACTGAACTTGAGATAAAAATAAAAAGTATTTTAATTGACTACCCCGTGTACTATTACATATGTAGTTAATAAAAATTTATAATAATCTATTGTAGATTAAAATAGATTTGTAACGTTATCTATTTTATAATATTTGATTTTTATATATTATTTCCCAATGTACAAACATATACTTAACTACTAATATTTGTATGTGTGCAGCGATAAATATGTAGTTTAGATAAAAAATGTTCCAGTGATAATCTACATAAGTTGTTTATTGCTTGGAAAAATATAAAAATTATATATACTTACCAGTAATTAATACAATACATATTATATTATTTGTTAGTGCATAATAACAAAACAATTCATTATCGACACAATTTTGTTTTTACAAACTGAAATAATTAGCGAGTAAATAAGATATTAACTGCATGGAATTGTTTATAAAACTAAGGTAATCGAACTTAAATGTTAACATTGTATCGTTTGTTTTTTCTAGAGAAGAATAACAAAATGTAAAATTTACTTCGTCAAAACATTGTACCCAGTTCAATGATACTTGAATTATTATTTTTCAATTAAATTAGTTAAAAATATAAGCAGACGGCATTAATCATTGTTTAGAATCGAATGTAATTTATAGCGATTCTTAATTTTGAAAAATAACGTCATCAAATTTTCGGCGTGAATCATATACATATTTGGTTTAGCACCCGATTTCAAGTGCAAATGTCTGCAAAACACATTAATACTGTTTGACTAAGTATTCATTTATTTACGCTGATTCTAAGAATTACTAGTGTATAGTGAGATGCATTGTGATATGAATACGGAATTAGTAGGTTTTGTTTAGATTTTAGGAGTGGTCTAGACCGGAAAGTGCATGATGATGCATCAATAATCCGGAGCGGAATGTTTGGATTCAAATTGTTTTCGTAGCCGCTTTTATTTGATAGTGTCGCGTTCATTACAAACTATTTTGATATGAATGCGTGATCGGCCAACTAATGGCGAGCAGTGAGGTCAAGGACAATTTGAAATATATTTAGATTACGAATTCTATTTGTAAATATAATGTTATGGCATCAGTATTTTTAATGCAATAATGTTTGCATTAATATTAACAACATTTAATTACTAGCATCCAGATTAACTATTTCTACATAGTAATTAATAAAATTAATGTTTTAATATTATTTGTACATTATCTAAGATGATTTTACAATGATGCTATATTATTCAGTATTAATGATAACAATTACTAAGCAACTAATGAAATGGCTTTATGTAAAAACTGAGACAAAACAACTTTTCATTAACTTTCTTATTAAAATGTTAAAATTGTTAAAATGTGTTTGCCTATTAATCCAATAAAATGACCGGTGTAGATTTAGTCTATGCGATTTTGCAATTTACATTTGCTATAGAGATGTTAGAGTTCATCAGCCTCTGGTAGAAAAAAGGCTTGTTGGTCTTTCATGTAGGAGAAGTCAATTAGGGACGGCAATACAAGTGGAAATATGATTATTAAAAAAATATTGTATGAATTCAGTTCGCGCTGAAAATTTCTCTCAAATATTAATTCCTCTGAAAGAATGCGTAGTGATTATTACTTGAAACTTGTTTGTTTTAATTAATAAATATTATATTACATGAACTATTTTTCTCCATAATTGTAAACCAATCATATCGAGCTATTTTAATTTTTTTTTTGACAAATCGGATTGAACTTACAATATAAAAACAAATTAAATAATATCTATCAGTGTCCGATGCTTAACCCCATCAGTACATAAATTAATATCTATCAGAATCCTTTACATTTAACGAATTTAATCAACCATTTTCTTGGAAAATAGTCAACATGTGTAATATATTAAGTTGCATTGTTAATAATTAAAAAGTGTGCTTAAAAAATTTGGTTATGTAGAAACTGCGTGAATTATTTGTTATTGTAATTTGATCAAAAGTGCACTTGACGCACTAGATATTTCTTTAGTTGCGCATTTGCATAACGTGCAATTCTAAAACCAACTTAAGCTTAATAAAGATAAGTTTAATCATATATATTTAGATTCAATGTAAACATTTCAATTGTTTTATCCCGAAATAGGATTATACAATATTAACTATTTGCTATTTTTTATTATTAATTTTCATTTTCATATTTTCATATTGTTTACTGGTTGCAAACAGGTGTAATAGATGCGAAGGTGTTAAATCAATTTAACACCGTCACAACAAATCAACACCTAATAACATATAAACACAAATTTACGTAGTTTCCATATAGTTTTAATAAATGGCATTTACAAGCAATTAACATAGAATAGAACTTTATTTATACAATCTAGTATAAAAATACAATAAGTGGTGTCTTCTTAGCAAGGAGCTTTATAATGAACAAATACATAAACGGTGCCGTATAAACAAAAAAAATCTCTTCAAGCAACAAAAAATGTTTAGCAACATTTTGAAAATGATGAACCGTAAAAAATGAGGCAATATTTGTTTACTTCTAAAAATTGCCAAGAAAAGCAATACCATTATGTAACTCAATTAAAACAAACTAAAGAGACATACTTTGTATTATCTGTGTTATTTCTTCTACTTATAATATACTCTTTGGATCCAAACTACTAAAAAACTTGAAAAGCAATAGAAAATACTGAAATTGCTACAGAAATTAAAAACACTGCTGATTTATTTATGATATAAAAATCATTTAATCTGGTCACTTAAATATATTAAATATTTGATTTTTGAAGCTTTGATACTTGTTAAAATTCTATTATAACTTCAATAAAACACACGTGAATAAGGTTTCAAAATTATATTTAATTATACTGCGACAATCGTTTCTTCATACTGTGGCATCTAGTAGATTTATAAATGATAAATGATATGGGTAACTCAACAATGTGAAAGACATTTATAATAGTTGGATGTAATACTGTTCTGTAAACAGGAAGATAAGTAAGGAAATTTTTTTTAAAAATCTAACAAAAAACAGCAGTTTTAACAACTCATTCAAATCCAAATGTAATAGTATTGATTAATATATTCAATAGGATTGATTTCTAATGATAAAAATGGCTAGGTGGTAAAAATCGATAAAACTGCACTTTGCTTTTATAAAAATAGATGGCTGATTCTATGACATAAATGTGATTTAAAATCAATCTGACATGAATCTGGCAATTAACCTGTAATTTTGCACAGAAAATGTGTAAAATTACAGGATTATCAGCATTATTTTATAAGTAATACATAATATATTTTATCATATATTAATCGCCTGTAATACACACGAGGTTGATTTTATACCAGGGTAAATTTTGTTTGTGATTCAAACCTATTTCTCATAAGAAAATTATTCTCAAATTAAGAGACATAGGAAAATTGCTCAAATTTACACGGTAAAAAATTGACCTCTTGTATATTGACACCTGATAAAATATTAAATGGATAACGAGAGTTGGATATGGATAGTGAACTGCCTGTATATATAATAAAGATGAAGTATGGTTTGTATTTATAGGAAGAATCATATGGTTAAGCTGCAATTAGAATTGCAAGTGCAAAATAAAAACAGACACAAATTACACAAACATCCAAGTTTCAAAATCTAACTACTTAAATAATTATTAAGTATAGATTACTTAAGTGACTCAGTAGTTAGTGTGTTGACTGCTGTTATAGTTGACCCGAGTTTGCATCCGGACAGTCCTTACTTGAACGACCGTTTTTTCAGGTTAAGGAAAACTCACTGTACTATTCAGTTGTATGCACGTTAAAGAACCTAGTAATCCAGGTTGGACTTCTTGAATTCGCGGCAAAATTTCCAAATTTCCAACTTCTTACGTCGGCGATAGTCCAAAGATGACATGAAATAGGCCGACGTTAAATAAGTAAAGTAAAAAAATAAATAAACGATTGGCCTAAACAAAAAACTACTTGTAGAATTGGAAACATTGCAAAAATCAGACTGTTTTTAAATATTTTCCAAAAAATGATTACAGATTTTTTACTTTTATTAAACAGTACTTTACATTTAAAAACTTTTCTCGACGTTTAGAAAAAAATTATTACACTTTCAACATTCCTTTATATTATTATTAAAAGATGAGATCGATTTTGAATAATCTTGGTTATTTTCCTAGACAATACACATCTAAGTAACGGAAAATTTGAGACACATTTTAACTCAATTATTAAAATATTACGAAAATACGATTTTTAACACATGTTAAACCAGAGTGTAAATAGAATTCTAGTTCTTCACATTTGCCTGTGATTTCTAATCCGTTAGAATACGTTATATGTTTAAATAAATAAAATTTCATAAATGTTTAAAATAAAACAACAGATAGTCAAATATAACATTCTATTTATTTATATTTAATTACATTTAAGTTCTTTTAGATTTGTATTCTATTTTGATAAATTATTAACCTATACAACATTGTTGACATTCTGAAAATACCCACACTCTAATTATCTAAATTCTGACGACCGCCTACTTTGTTTATGGCCAATTTTCTTAATTAATCAAGTTATTTGCCAATATAAAAATTCAACTGCATTCATGTTACACGTGTAATTTAAAGACAGTAAAAACAAAATCTCTGTGTTGACAAGAAAACGTTAATTGCAGCTATTATATAATTAGTTTCAATTCAAAGAGGGTTGTAAATATAATTCTAGAATGTATTTCAAGGAAACGATGTCGATAAATATAAAGGACTCAACGCTTAAAATCGATTATCTATGTACAAAATTTAATCATTTAAGAGTTAGTAGTTAATATTGTATTATAGCCAAGATAGGCATATTATTTAATAGTACACTTATTTTCATATTTATTGAAAGAATAATTAGTTTCTTCTTTTATTGAATGAAAAATACTAGGAATTGAAATTATTGTAATTTAATTTAAATTAAAAAAATTATATACTATAATACGAATGTTGATTCAGATGCATTACGTGCTATACATATCTTTTTGTAGTTGTAATCAAATAAGAAGTGAAACCTGCGCCTCAGTGTTTGTGAAATTCGTTAATATAGATGTCGCAAACTGCAATTAGTACATACTGAAAGTGTGAATGCACCAAATCAGCCTTCGTATTTTATTTGGGGATAACCCAAATGCGCTAATAATCATTTGTCCTTGTTTTCGAATGCACCACCGCGGCGCGGCACACGGATGCAGAACGTGTCACTCGTGACATCACAACTTGTCCTTTGCAAATATTTTTCAATATTGTGAAATATGAAATAATTAACAAAATTTATTTCAATAAAACGAAACAATTAATCATTACTTTTGATTAATAGATAAGATCATTTTTATTAAGAATGATTTATTTAAAAACTCTAATAGTTTAAGCTCCCAGTTTATATGGTATTTGAATGCGCAATAGCATAACAAACGTTAATTTAAATCATTTAATTAGGAATCAATATATAATTATTTTTTCATAAATCAGATGAAGCTCCCCAAATAAACGTTTTCAAAGATGTTAATATCGTTGTCTAATATGCTTAGTCAAAATAATGAATTTATAAAAAATGTAACATGAATTAATTTATGTATACATTTTTTAAGCATTCATTGTGTTGAAAGAATTTTTATTTTGAACCGCCTAATAAGTACTTTTTTTTCAGGTGCGAGAGGATTGCAAGAATAATACGAACCGGACGCTTCTTCCTCTCAACTAATTTCGAAATGAAATTCAAGTATTAATGGAAATACAACTAAAACCAGTACTATTTAGCAAATTAAATATGCTTGAGGGAACATTAGGGTTCATTCGCCCCCGAAAAAAAATAAGAAAGTAAACTCGATTGTTGATCCTAGGTGTGTAGTAGGAGAAACCACAATTAAATGAAGAAGTGCACAAGGAAAAAAATAATAAAAATATGAATAATTTAAATCACGCTAGCAACATGTGTCCGAAGTTAATTCAGCGTAAGGTGCAGTCACTTAGTAATTTACTGTTTGGAGTAGGGGGACACTTGAAGTAGGGGGCGCGGGGGCCAGCTTAAATTCGGCAAGGGGCACCATAGGGGGGGCGCGGGCAAGATGCATAGGCCAACTAAAGTGCAACCATGCGTTCCTAGCAGACAGCCGAATTGCAACGGGGTCCATGAACTGGTGGGTCCCCCTTGGCCTCCCTAACATTGAAACCCCCAATACTCGGTGGGAACTGGTCTCACTTGTTAACTCAGTAAACGATATGTGTGCAAAAATAGTTTTATGTTTTTAAAATATACTTTTTTAAAGCATTGCAGATACAGCGTGCGATTGTAATGGGAACAAACATTTGCATACACAATATTTTAAACATTAATTGATTTGAATTTTCCATCATTCAACAAATAAAGTGCATTAAAACTAAATAATTATACTGAAACATTTGTTAATTTTTCAAAACTCAATTGCATATAATTTAATTTTTCAAATAAAGTAAAGTAGCTAATATATAAAATCTAAAGTGTGTAAGTTAAAAATAAAAAATACAATAAATTTAAAAAAAAGTTTATATTATATTATTATCATTATCGAACTATCGGTGTGGCATATCTAGTATGGTAGATGTCTAATGTTTGCAAAAGTTAAACAACATTAGGCACTGTCAGCACTTGGATGGGTATCCGCATAGCC
Source organism: Tachinus sp. AB-2021 (assembly GCA_030264575.1). NCBI lineage: Eukaryota > Metazoa > Arthropoda > Insecta > Coleoptera > Staphylinidae > Tachinus > Tachinus sp. AB-2021. The sequence goes on from JARJEC010019516.1 coordinate 7,919, forward strand.
CCGCCTACCGATACCATTCGCCATTGGAACACAAATAATAACGCCCTAAATTTTGTAAGCAAATTTTTAAAGTAACAACCCTTAGCTCAACAGAAATACATACCTACATGAACACGGCCGAAGGACATCACGAACTCACCAAAGTAAATTATGAAACCAGAAACCGTACATGAAAAGTTATAGAATTATGCAAAATATATAAAAAAGTCATTATATATATATATATATATATATATATATATATATATATATATATATATCATCAAATACTATTATTAGTCATTGTAATACAAACATTTCACATTCCATTAAATTCTAAATTAATATTTTTGAGACCCATCATGTGCTGAAATAATTAGTAGAAAAAAGCCTAATAAGAAAAGTGTGGGATCTGTTGAAATACCAGCTTATATTATTATTTATTAGTATTTATCACATTGTTGTGACATTATTAATACATCTATGAAAATGAGCTTTTTTCCAAAAAAAGTTATATTTGTTAGATTGCTAGTGTTTCCAATATCAGAAATTATTTTCTAATTTTTAACATGGGTTTTTAAAAACCCAAAATTCCGAAAGCGTAATTTGACAAATTTATATTGTTTGCGCTAGAAAAATCCCACAGACAAGCAGACCTATTCAGTAAAAAATATAGTAACAATATCATTAAGTAACAATATTGTTATTCTTATGTATGACATATGTCACTGAGATAAGAATTAAAACAATCTTTAAGTTTTATCGATATATTCACTGAATATACCTCATTATATGCCGGCAGCCTAAACGTCACGTTTGTTTTGAGTTTTAAGGAGCTCGAAAATACCTCAAATCGTAATTTGTAAAGACACGTTACTAAATATGATTTGTCGAAAATACCGTTACCGAAATCATTACGAATTTGAACATATCGATGTTGTTACTTAATGATATCGTTACTATAGTTTTTACTGAATAGGCCTGATTATCTCCCTTGTCCGTGGTATTTTTATAAATTTATAGCAGGCTTTAAATTGCATTGATATGTAAATTAGTATTAATAAATCTAATTATACAAATCTTAAAGGTACAGCCAGAAGAACATCTACTAGATCTACTATGCGTAAATGCTAATTCACACGATGCCAGTAACTTTTTGTGTTTTGTATTGGAGAAGACTCGTAGCTATTCTTAACAAATAAACACCATATGAAAAAAATGGCAAAATCTGCTTTAGCTTACAGATTTTCGTAATATCTACAAATAATATTGGTACATTATATTATTTCTCAAATATTGTATTATTTATTTATATCTCTTGGTGAAGCAACACAAATGTTGCAAAATATAGGCAAGTTTTAATTTATTTTGTTTTTATTTAAAATATATAACTTAAAAAAGTTTAAGTTTTTCCAAAATAAATATTGCATTATTTAAAACGAGATAAAAAAGAATAATTACATCTAAGATCTGACATTATTTTTAAGGCTACAAGTGTTTTTAGCTTAAACAATACTATTTTAAATTGGATAAAAATAACATTGTACGGTCTTTACATTGGGGATGTGCAAAGTTTTTGTTGACAAAGACAAATTTAAAAACAACTAGCAATCAGAGAAATATAATACTAGGTATGGTAAAACGTATAATCCATAGTAAATATGAGATTCGCTTTATCATTACCAGCATTACAAGTCTAATGAATTACAATAAAAAGAAAAGTTTGTTGTTTAATATATGGTGTGATATTGAACTATGCTGGAATTTTATTATATCTATATTTGTTATATCTAATATTAATATTATATTTGTTACATTATGTTTATTATAAACGTTTTTACTTTTACAATTCTCTTTTTACATGTTTCTTTAAACAAAAAATAATTTTTAATATTAACTTTTGTTAATATTATAAAATTAAAAGTGTCGAAAACAAAAAAATGTTTAAAATATTTTAAACTGCAAGAATGGTTAAAATGTTAACAGTTGTCAGAAAAATATTTTGAAATGATGATAAAAAAGTTGTTATGTAATAATAATAATGTTGCAAATTATCAAGCAAACATAAAGTAATGTTATAAAAATTTAGTGAAAGTCTGGAAAATATTGAATAATATTTTATTTTGTAGTTAGCTTGGTATTTGTAGAGGTAGTTATTGTAGATGTGTAGAATAGAATTAGTACTGCCGAGTATATCACGGGCCGAGACATCTTAGGTGGTGTGAGATAACACGCAATAGTTTCTTAGGTGAAAAAAACTATTTAATAGATTTACGCTAAGGGCAGATATTTCTTAGGTGGTATGAAATATCACGTAGTTTATTAGAGAGCTTCCATATTATTAGTTTAAACTCTGACGTTGAACTGATCCCCAAGTTCATAGTGTAACATTGTTCGTCCGTACAGCCCTATCCTTTAGTATTATGATGCACAGGGGCCGAAACAAGTGGTTATAAAATGCCAAGGAAAGTTAGGAAAATGTTTGTGAAACAGGGATTTTTTATAATTGACTTAAAATTAGAAATATTCATATATTTTAGATACAAAAATACACACTGGATAATTTTCGAAAACGATGATGTACGTATACACAAAAAATGCATTTCTGCAAAATAAACTTAAGAAAGATTAATAATGAAAATTTCAGTTGAATAAGATTTCAATAAATCGTATTGCCTCATCGAGCGCTAACTATTGCCTGCATACGGCGGCCCATGGCACTAATGAGCTCACAAATATCATTTTGTGGAATATTCTGCCATTCATTCTGAAGTGCCACACAATGCTTATTTATTGTGGTTGTTGCCACTGGTCTCTTTAAATGTAAAACATCAAAAAAAAGATTTATAAAAAAATTACCCGGGTTGTTTGCAACAATTTACCCAATGACCTATTTTTTTAAATCAGAGTATAAAAAAATCTCTAAAAAATTTATCGCAATACTTTGCTTTACTTAAGCGAATTTTACTTTTATAATTTTTATGCTGGATGTTTGTGTTTTAGAAATGCTATAATTTTGAGCAACAAAAACAAACAAATGTAAAAAGCGGAACTTAAGATAAAATGCTGTAAAACAATCAACCTAAGTTTTACATAGATATTACACAAACGTAAAAAAATACCTATGTTACTTGTCACCAAACAGCAACAAAAAAAAAACTACATGATCTAATTCAGGAATCTGAGAAATAGCATCTAAAAATAGCTTGGTAAAGGTATCATTGCATCCTGTATTTGAATTTCAAGGCGGTTCACTCTGGGAAAACTACAAGATCCTATTAGAATCTATAAATCAATATCTAATTGTGAAGAATATAAATACCACCCATACTGTAAAAAATGAAACTGAATTTTATTTTCAATTCTAGATAATACCACTATAAAAAGTAAAAATGGCACATCCATCAATGAAGCCGATATGCCACAGCTGATAGACAACTTCTAAAAAAAGTTTAATAAATTCAATTGCTCAACGTAACTACCGGTATAAACGCAACCAGCAAAGCCAAGAAGAACAAAAAAAAGAACAATGGAACTCTAATATACTGGAGGATCAAAACTATAGCCAAAATAAGAACCTAGTGACTAATAGAAAAAAATTAAAATGAAGAACAACTATAGCGACTAGAACAGAAAGACGAAACAAAAACATCGATATATACAAATAAAATATTCATAGGAAAACAATCAGCAAAATGTTAACTGAAAACATGTAAAATATACTAAGACACGTGGGGCATAGGCTACAAAACGCCATCTAAAAAAGTAGCTTTGTTAGTGTATTTTGACTTATTAAAATTAATCCGTCGACATCGATCATTTTAAAATTACAGATACGCTAGACGGATAAAAGACAAAAAAAAATCAGAAATCAGACAAGCTACCCCCGAGATTTTTAAAGTTATTGTTAAAACAAATTAAATAATGAACCACCACCTGTAGCAAGAGAACATTGTAAAATAAATGAACCGATAAAACTACCGCTGATTGATAAACAAAACAGAAATGGCACCATAAAGAAAAGTACATATCTTCATGTTTGCTAGACATAATGGATAAACTAATTAAGCAAGTAGCAGCTATATGGGTAGTAAGCAAAGAAGAAAAAAATGATCAACTACAGATGCTATGAAACACGTCTTAGAAACATGCACCTTGGAAGAAATACAGAAGATAATAGAAATAGAAGTCAACAAGTAACTGCTGAAAATTATAGGCAGCTATCTGGAGAATAAGCAATTCAGCTTTTAACAGGGCCAAAATCTATTGACATCTTTATTGATAAATGTTGTAGATTACAAAGGAATACTGAAATCAATTGTAAAAAGTTGAATAAATAAAAAACGAAGAAACTTGAACTCTAGCAAACTACATTCTAACATATGAATGTTGTCAAAACACTATTAGAATAAGATAATTAATGTTATTAGAAACCTGTAATATCGGCGACTATTTAATTTATACTCTTATCAACCAATCATAGCATGCGTATGGACTAACCTACATGAAATATCAGCAAATATTTTGATTGTTTGTTGATCGGTTGTCTAGCAACATCCATGACACTGAATTTCTAATTGAGAATTATAATTATCTATTCATTAAATAGTTCGATCGGTATTTGATGTATTTAAATTTAGGATATTTAACTGCAGGGGATGAATAGAAGCACTGACAATACTGACAATACTGACAATATATTAAAATTAGAGGTCGCAATGCGTACTAAAACTTTTCCCCTCACAATATATTTCCGCCATCAGTTCTTTACATTAAAAATAATCATTTATTTTAAATTCATTAAGATAAGTAGAATGTTGGCATGTGTTGGTGGAGGATAGTATCAAACTAAAGATGGATCCGGTCGGTCTGTTTAACATGTTCGCTTGCCCGATTTTATATAATTTTTATTTATATTTTCGTATTTTGCAGATTTTGACACTGACTGGCACTGATCAAGTGGGATTGGTTTTCACCATCTGTTGGTTTGTATTTTTTCCAATAGAAAGAAAAGTTGAAAAACTTAACCAATCAAAACAAATTTTTGGGCGGCACAACTAGAGCGTATTTCTAGCATAGTCTCCAAATGTCAGAACAATATCTTAACCCTCTAATGCATAACGATGCCTTGAAGCGACCTTCATTGTTAATGCGATTGCAGTCATAAACTTTTGTTTGTTTTGCGTGAACCCATGTTTAG
>JARJEC010019521.1:0-19400 GCA_030264575.1 Tachinus sp. AB-2021
AGCCATAGTATAGATCAGGGTCGTCCAACCTTTTTGATGTTCGGGGCCATATGTTAGTACATTTTAGTAATAGAAAGTGTTTTGGGCCGCAACTACCGACATTGTAGATAGTAAAGCACACTACATGTGAATGCTTTGTATTTAGACGTAATTATTTATTTATACATATTAACACGTGTATAAAAATAATTAGTGGGTGAAACTAGTACAATACATTTATTTATCGGAAAAATATAATAATTGTATTAAAAAGTATTTAAATTTTATTGCTTGTGGGCCGCCCTGAATCTCAACACGTTTTGGTTTGGATAACCCTGGTATAGATCATAGATGTTTGCACATCAACCATCAATCATCCTTGTATGTAAGATACTAAAGATGAGTTATTCAATCGGCATACTTATTACATTAGTTGGTGAAGAAGTAATAACCCGTATTACTTCTTCACCAACTAATGTAATAAGTATACCGATTGAATAACTCATCTGTAGTAAAGTGAATTAAAGGCAATTACTCCCTCCTTAGACAGTTGGGTTGTTGTTTAACAAATATACGTCGTACTCTACATCAAAGTACACATAAAAATATAGTTAAAAACATTATATATATGTTACAAATATTAAAACAGGTTTTTTTCTCTCTCTCCCTGAAAATTTTCTAGATCGACCCTTGCAGTGAATATATGTGAGTTAGACTCAGTCTTGGCTTAGTATTTGTATTATCTTTTTTTTATAATATTTTATTATTTTTTTGTCTTTTATTTTTAATGTTATTATTATTTTAATATTGTATTTTTGTTCTCAGTTCAGTGATTGTTATTATTATTGTTACCTCTCACATAGTGTGAGCTATGCTAAAAGTGAATTGTAATTGGCATGCTAAGCTTTTGAAATACATATTTACCATATCTACTTCTGAAATTGGTCCCATGCTTCTCACCATAATATCTACCTCAACAACGGCCGGAGGACCTATAACAAATTATTAGTTATATTTATAGCAACAACACGCCAGAGGATACTTTTTGTGTGTATTATACCGTATGCCGCCGAACTGATTTTACAAAAGAAAAAATGTTAATAACATATTTGACGACTTAATTTAATGATTAATTAATTTTTTAAAATTATTCGAATATTACCTAAACAAATACTTACCGCCGAAGTCTGGTCGTACACTATTATCATATCCTCTAAGCAAATTGTCGAGCAAATTAGAAATATTCTGATGGTCATTTTTCTGCGGCGGTGCAGGCGTTTTGGTTAGCGACATCATATAGCAAATGTCCAACTGTAAATATACGAAAGCAGCGACAGCTACGTGGAATTGCATATTTCGCCTGTAACAAATTGCATTTACATGTAAATAAGACATTTTTTCACGTATACAATTTTAAAGACATATTGCAACATCCCTTTAAAGCCGTTGACGCAAACAAGTTTTAATATATAATTCCGCTTGACAAAGTTTTCTCTAGACGCATACGCATTCGCGAACGTTTTGATAAACCTCAAACGTTTCCTAACACTTGGTTTAATACATCACGAAATTTTGTTGAAGAACTACAGGTAGAAACGTTGTGTCTGTGAAATTTACTGAGAAACGCGATAACGAATTCTAATATATTAAATTCCCGGATTAAAATTGTCACTATTTGCTCTTGCGTAAAGCTTGCGAAACTGTATAAGTTGATTTCACTAACGTGATTCTATTATTTATTTTTAATTTTAATTTTAAAACAATTTAATATGATTTATATAAAATATTTCCTTAAATTGGAATGACCTATTACCATTTGAAAGCAATACACTCGTTTGATAAAAATGTATCTTATATATATATAATACTTGTTTATTATATGAATATGAATTCTAAAAAAATATGTATTTACTTCATTCATTCGTTCATCAGGCTTCAGTTATTGTATACACACATTTAATATTTCATACATATCAATCAAACTTGCGGCTTCCAAAATAAGTGTTTTATGTTGTTTGCATATATTTTTTGCTTAAAATTATTAGCAAAATATATGATATTATAATAAAATTAAATGAGGGCCGATCTGACATAGGTGCAGACTGTGTGGAATATACAATACTGAAAACTGAAATTTTCTTGATGCATGACAATATGTGATTAGATTATCAAACTTTAAATTAAACAAGGTCATAATATATATATATATATATATATATATATATATATATATATATATATTAATGTACATATTATTATAAGAATAAAAGGTAATAAATTGAGAATAATACAAAGTAAGCAAAAATTAAAAGGAAAACAAATAAAATAACAAAATAAACAAAAATTAAACAAACGTAAATAATTAAATAAAAAATAATTAGAAAAAATAAAGACAAATAAACATAAAAAGTACAAAAATAAAATAATTATCCACAAAATAATAATAATAAAAATTATAAACCAAAATTTAAACAAAGTAATTGCAAATAAATGCAAAATAAGTACAAAATAAATAAAGTAAATATAAATAACAATAAAATATACCAAATTTCATAATAGTTTCATAATATTTCTTAAAAGTTTGATAAAATGTCTTAACTGTCTTCATAAAGCTACTGTGAAAATATTAAAATCTCTAAAAAACATTTGAACAAAATTGTTCATTTTAGGTTTTAAAAAAGTAGGCCATGCGTGGTGTCACTGGATAAAAAATTTAAAGTTAAACAAGTTTTGCTCCCCCCGCCCCTGCGTAATCCAATAATGACTAAAAAAATCCCATACATTGCAACGTTATTCGTATATTATTCGTATTATGTTGGTAAAGTTTTTCACAAATTTCTTGCAATAAATCACAATTAAAGTAAATTTGTTTATAAATCAAAGCAATATTTGTTGCAATTTCTTTTCAGAATTGAAAAATAATCTTCAAATATTAAAACATTTAATAAAAATTTATAAAATTTTGAAAATGTCTTGCAGTAAATCACAGTTAAAGTAAATTTGTTTATAAATCAAAGCAACATTGTAGCAATTTCTTTTCAAAATTGAAAAATAATTTTCAAAAATTAAAATATTTAATAAAAATTTCACAAAAATTTATAAAACCTTATAAAATGTGATCAAAATTAAAAAAGAAATCCAAAAAGTTTTGAAATATTGTGAAATGGATACAAAATATTGTAATGAATGGGATATATTCAAGAAACGTTTAATATTCATAAAATATTTTAAGTAGTGTGTATGAAATATCTCAAATTGATAAAAAGTTAATAAAAATAATGGAAATTATTAAAAAAAATAGAAAAATAACACAAAGTAAACAAAAATAAACAATAAAAAAATAGTACTAATAATAAAACAATAAACGAAAAATAATGAAATAAATTAAAATAATGAATTGACAACAAATTTAAAAAAGCAATGGAAATAAATGGAGCAGAATAAGTGCACACTATAAAGTTAACTCAAAATAAAGTAAATTAAAAAATTAAATAAATAATAAACAAAATACAAAGAAACTTTAATTAGATTAAATTAAAAAAATATTAAACAAAATACATAAAAATAGATAAAATAAGTGGGTTTCAAAGCATCTTTGCTCAATTTTGTACTGTTTTACTAGATTATGTTTAATAATTTGAATTAATAGATTAATTTAAGAATTCAGAGTAAAAAATAATTTTTATTTGTGAATATTTGTTATTGCATATTACAATTTTTACTCCATTTCCAAACATTGCCATCGCAATTCTATTTTTGCTTTAAAAAATACCTTGCCTATAACTATCACCATTATAAAAATTAACAACGTTAGTCATACACTCGAAATTATGGTAAAAATAAAATATTCCAATTGCTTTTAAAAACAAACGGATATACCACCTATGGAGTTAAGTCAATATTAATTTTTCAACTTTGAGCATTTTACGCCATCAAATTCTTTAATATACACCTAAATAAACATATCTGACGTATCCGTGCTCCAACTTACACTTTTCCGTTTAGAAATCATTAATTATTAGACAAAATATATCAGATTGGATTAATCCCAATAAATGACTTAATACGCTATAAAATCACAACTGATTAATAGTAAATAGAGCCGCGCACAAAATAAATAATATAAATCGTTAATGAAATTATTGAGTTACGTGAAAACGAGCCGCCATAGAAATGAAGTAAATGGATTAAACTGATTTTCGCATTTCAATTACCTATCTGCAGCATAGTGCACAACGTAATTAAAACGTAATTCTTATTGACAACGATATTTTTTTTTTCGCATTTCCTCTGATACGTAATGAAATTACGAATTGAAACGGAAAATAATAGGAAGGGTGCTTTTTATTGCGGCATGAACTCAATGAAAGCTTTCCATAATCGGATTTTACATTTAAATTCGCCAACTAAATATATCTTTGATTGTATTACGAATGTTGGGAAGAAGTTGAAATGAAACTGTGACCAGACAAAGTTTTGTATTGTTAATAAAATTTAATCTATATGTTTGCAAATATTGTCCTTTAAGATTTATGAAATTCAGAGCCATTGTTATGAATATAAATGCATAAACAAGTTTTTGAAAACTAGTCAGCTCTATTATATAGTTTGGTATTATATAGCAACTTTTCTGAAAAGTTGTCAACAATCAGTAGCTCGTGAATTAAATTATATTTAAAATATTATGTAATTGGTGGCATAACCGAGTTGCAGAAGCTTGGGTTATAATTCTAAGCGCCCGTGGTTCAAATCAAAGCCGCAAAAATTCAACCTTCTGCAACCACTTCTCATCAGCATTGCAGAAATGAGTACTTATCAGAGGTAAGAATACCGGCCAAAACCGCCTTCCCATTGGCATGGCCGCACTAAAATAAACGGGGCTCTGTACACTCATTTATCGTTTTCTTATTTAAAGTATTATGTATTAAAATTTTCTCAATTTTCGTGTTTTTTTCTATTTAGTTTCAATTTGTTTTTCAATTATTGTTTTTCATTATTTTGTCAGTTTCTCTATTTTCGTTAATTATTTATTGCTTAATTCACAAACCATGATTTAGATTTTGAATTTTTCAATGTTTTTGCTTAAAAAATATAGGTCCATTACCCTACCCTGGCCGTCACATATTTTCAAAATCACTTTATTTATTAGAAACTATTGCACCCCTATTGCACCCTATTGCACCGCAAAAATAAAAAAGTTATTATGCAATGCGGGTGCAATATTGTGATAAAAAACCTTCATTTTTAATAATTCATAATTTTTTTGTTTTTAAATTTTTTTAAATTTTTGCAGGTTCAATGCGAAGCAGAGAAATACTTTCAGAAATTTTAAAGTAAAATTAAAAAACAAAATTGTCGGGGCCAGTGTAACTTTTTTATTTTTGCGGTACAATAAGGGTGAAACATTTTGGCAAAAAAAAATTAATTTTGAAAATATGTGACGGCCTGAGTAATGGAGCCGTAAAGTATTGCTCGAAAATCAATTGAAAATTTTCAAAAATGTTGTTATAGCAACTGATTTATAATTTATAAACGTCACGTCAATTTAAAATTAGGGTCTGGAAATTATCATTTTGCAATTGAATGTGTATGCAATTTTTAAAATTCTCGAAATAATTTATTATTACAGAAATTATGGCTCTTAATAAACCTCGATATCTGGATGAAATTATAAAAATTATTATGGAAGTAAACGATGTGGCTGGAATAAGTATAAGACAAATTATGTATGAAGTACAGAACAAAGTTAACACACTACAGCCAAAACCACGGAATGTTGTTATGAAAATACGCAGAGCCATACAACACGGTATAAGACATGGCGTTTTACATCAACGCGCAGGCAGACTTTCATTGGGTGGATTACATGATCCCCACAAAATGAATACCATTCTTAAATCTAGCAATTCACCACATGATAATAAAAAGAAGAAATTAAAAAAATTACTATCACCATCACTCGACTCTACTTATGCATCAACTGTAACTCACTACAGATACCGACGTGCTGGTATTAGATCAAAAAGAACAGAAAGAAGCAGAAAACACAAAACCACAAATAAACGTCAAAAAAGTACAAGAAAAAAATCTCATTCGCGCAAACAGAAAACAAAACCGGATAAAACTAAAAATAAAGAAAAGCCCAAAGAACAAAATAAAAAAGGTAATCTTTCTATACATCGATTGAAGACGAGTAGATACGGGTGTCATGTAACAAATTAATTATTTCAAGTTTCAAGTTACCAACCTAACTTAATAAAAAAATCGAAAGTTTATTTAATAAGTAGTAAAAAGGCGTCTATTAAGAAAAGTTAAATGATACCTTTATGCACTCATGTTTAATTTATATATCTACTTTCAGAAGTAATTAATAATAAAAATAATAAAAAGCCAGGAAATAACAAAAAACCAGGAAATAATAACAATAATAATAAAAACAATCCAGATGAAGGTGACGATCAAAATCAGCAACCACAACATATTACAGCCGAATGCAATAATCCGTATTGTTTGTGCAGATTGAAAGTGGAAAACGATTTTACATAAATTATTTAATTATTGAATTTTTTTATAATATTTTCAATAAATAGTGTTGATATAATTAAGGGAAAAAATGATTTTTTTGTATAGCAATATCTTCAAATAAGATTTACTTCTCTTGATTTGAAAAATGTTGGTGAATGTGGTAAGATAAATCTGATACAAGTTATTTTATGAATTGTTTAATATACAGATACATTCGCAATAGATAAAGATATGTCTAGTTTTTAGAGAAATAAGTTTCGTATCTAAATAAACAAAAATGATTGCGTGTGAGCAATTTTCTTTCAAATAGAACTATGGTGACATATAATGTACAATGAAAGGCAAAAAACCGGGTGCACCAACATTTTTGAGAAAAGCACTAAAACATTTTTTTAATAGTACTTTTATCTGTTTTCAACACCTTGTGTGTTCTCCACAATCTCGAATTACAGCATTTAGTTGTATTTGATTAGCCAAGCGTAATTCTTGAATAGTTATTGGTTGTGTGGACAAAGATAAATCCTTTTTTAAAGCTAATTCCATAAGCGTTCTATAGAATTATGATTCGTGCTGCATGCTCATCATCGTTTATGGATGCCAACCTCCATCTACATATTATGTTACCACTTTAGAAATGTGTGCTTTGGGGTTGTTTCAAAACCAAACTTTCTCCAATAAATGCAAAAATGGAATGACAATTTCTTGATATATATATATATATATATATATATATATATATATATATATATATTACATACCCGTCGCGTTTCAAAACTCTATTTGCTACAAATAGTGGGTTGGTATGCACTTCTTAGGAAATACCTCTCAACTGAATTCCCATTAAAAGATTTTTCAATAACTTGTCGGTGGTTAGGTAGCCACTTTCCACAAATCTCTTCCTAAACCTCCAATTACTTATTTCAATCTCTTGCACCAATAGAAGACAATGTTGCAGTTGAACTGCTGTTGCTCAACTATTTCTAAGCGCGTTGAGCACTAGAAAATCGTTTCCCTAAATTTTAATACTTTACTACTGTCTACGATTATTCTCAATCAAAGCAACATTTTGAGGAATACATATACAATAACAATAAACTATGCAATTGTGGGTATATTTTGATGTGGCCGAGTTTTTTTCTGATCAATATAGCTGTGCTTTTGTGTGTTCCACAGACGTACTTCTCTTAACAGCTTTATTTGTCTACTCCTCCTAGTGTTGTTATTTTCGATAAATTTTTCTTGCCATCTTGCAATAGTAGCACCTAATACCTATTTTAGTTCGCCGGTAGTTGTTTCATGCGTTTTTTTACATTTGCCCGCAAGTGTAATAGGACTGTCTTTGCAAACACTAGCAGTGCCCTTACAGATGTTGTTTTGTTGACGTTATAAAATATTAAAACTATTTCGTGCGATGCGGATCGTGGGACGCGGGTTGTGAGATGACGATTATGGGTTGTGTGTCGCGGTTCACTTTTAATATTCTACAATGTTTTTGATTAAGTAATGGAATTTTAATTTAAAATGATGTTGTAATCAAAGTTAAAGTTCTACTGTGTAGTCCAAGCACACCGACAATGTTTTTAGTTGGCTGTTTGTGCCTTTGTATTTTCTTTCCTTTCCTGTCGGTTAGTATGACAGTTTCCTTTAATGGGCAGGTAATTGAAAACTTTGATTTTCCATTTAACTAATTACTCTGGCAAATTTCTTGCTTTACGCAGGCACAAACATTTTCAAATCGTCTGCAAGCCGTATTAAGTGACCTTCAGCATCTTTTCCTATAGGATACTGTTCTAACTGATGTATTTAGGCATCTTTGTATAACGGTATTTAGGGTTTATTTTTGTCTTAGGATTAAAAAAATAATCCTTTACTGCTTTTATTGTACATACAAGCAACGTTTATTCAGCGGTGTCTAACAATTAATCAAGTAACTGCTTTAGTATTCTATCCGATAGATTAAATCAACTGTGGTTGGGTAACGCTTGAAATTTTTAGAAGTCTATCTCTCCGTGTATCCGAGTTTTCCTGCAGTTTACTTAAGTTGCACTAGCATCAGGTCGCCACTTATTATACATTGTGGCCAAATTTAAAAACAACAGGGTTGAGAGTCACTGTGATAATGAAGGATATGTAAACATGGTTTGTACTTGAATAGTATGCGCATGCATACACTGATGCAATCATCCTTATTCGTCTAATGATTGTCAATTTCTAAATTAGTCCGTGCCGTAGAGCAATAGCATAAATGTTTCTGCATATAGATTTAAATACTGACTACGGCACTGAATTCTACGTAAATACGTGCCCATAATATCGCTTAGTCTTGTTTGAATACATTAAGAAACAAACCAAATGAAAGTCATAATGAAAAAAAAGTAATTACAAAAAATCAGTTTTTCCAGAAAACTAGAAATATTTTAGTTATAAATAAAGTTAACTTGTAAAATTAGCTTGAGACTGTTATGGCAACATTCTTGTATCAGTTTTAGTCTATAGTAACGTCCAAATTGGGCACAATACTTTATTAAACCAGTTTTTGCTGAATAGCTTAACTTACATCTGTTCTGTTGGTGCAAACAGTTTTTTTACACTTATAAACAAAGCATACATGATCACCGATTGAGACGCCGAGGTAAGTTTTGCTTCTCTGGCTCATCTTTTTCTTGCATAAATTTCGTATAATAATATCTCCGCAGCTGTTGCAGTCGCCTGGTAAGGTAAGGTTTTTGTGAATTTTTTTGGCAGTTATATTATTTCCATATTTATTATTGTTAGATATTGAGAATTCAATGTTTTCCCTATTTTTGGCTATAATTCAAGTCCGTTTCCTATTATATGGGTGTGGATCTTGGAGCACGTTGTTCATCATTCTTATCAAGCTTTTACAGCTCAATGGATTTAGCCATTACTTTAATTTCATCTCTATCCTTATCCACAATGTATTTTTTTGTTATTTGCTATTTTTAAGATTCCCGTCCATAATTTTTTTTCTCAGTTTTAAGATTATCTTTTCCAAGAAAACTGTTGAATGCGTACTTTGTGTCAATTATCGCAAATGACATGATTTCTTCATTATTTTTCCCATTTTGACTACTATCCAAACTAGTATTTGGATAGTACTGCTTTAACTCTTCTTTCTCGAGTTTAGTAAATGGATTGATCAAGCAGTTTGATTATTGTGCCTAACAGATATATCCAATGAGATCTGTTTCTTTCTTTTTTGAAAAATATTAGTTATTTCATTTTTATCAGAACAGATTTTAATTCCGTGCTTATAGACTCTTTCATCGCTTTCGACCATTTATGCCATTGTTATTACAGTATACTAATATATGTGGTAAAAATGGCTGTGAAAGACTACAGAAGCATTACATAACTTAAATTAACTTTTAAATACCTAACCTAACCTAACCTAACCTAACCTAACAATAATGCTTATTCACTTATTTGTGAAAAACTAAAAGTATTACAAATCCATATGCGAGAATGAGTTCTCTCGGAGAGTGTTTACACTACGCAATTTATTAGTAAGAACTCTCTGAACTTGCAATAGTAGTACTTACAGATTATCTCAACAAGTAAAAATTGTAAAAATAAACATTTGAAATTATCTAAGTTTTTACCATAATTCCGATTTTAGCAAAATTTCGTAAATCTAAAGCAGATTTTTTTATTTAAATTTTATCTATACACAGCTGCAGAATCTGAAAATGAAGGCCAATTACGTAGACAACAAATTAAATATTACTACCGGTATTCCTGGAACCTTAAATAGTAATTGAGACACTATCAACTTCACTGCTAACGGGTCAAATACACGATCAAGTCAAACTATTGCAAGTCTATGTCTGAGAGTGTTTACACTACCCGACAGTACTCTTGCGGAGTATTTACTACGTAATTTGTATGCAAGTCTTCTCGGATATTGGAGTTACAATAGGTGTATTTGCTCGTTTACTTAACCCTATTTCGAACATGTATTATCTCCTTTAGATTATATATGTATTGAATAGAATTGTCGAACAATCTACTTTTAATTGTTTGATTCATTTAATCATGCAGTTATTTGACTATTTATTATTAGTTTTATTACTGATCAAATGGTCTAATATGATCTCCCAATCAGATCGGCACTACTTTGAAAAATAACAAAAGTATATTGTACATGTTTATTTGCAAAAAAAGTCATTATATTGACAGCATTATAAAATGATTTTATAGATTTTACAATAATTGTAAGTAAACTTAAATATTAAAACGATTACATAAATTATAATTTTCCCAATTTTAGTTTACTCATGCTATTTTAACATGGCTGAGAACAAACCTTATCTACTCGACAGTGTCGTTAATGCCATAACGACATTGAGTGAAAAATCTGGATCAACCATAGCCAAAATTACATCGGTAATCAAGCAAAATATCGAAAATGTGGGAAGCAGACCATCGCTGCGCAATCAAGCAAATGAAATACATAAAGCAATAATGTACGGGATCAACAATGGTCTGTTACAAAAACAATACAACAAAATTTTATTGGTAGTGAAACCGAATAAAGTTGGGGGAAAACAAATCAAATCAATTATAAAACAAAGAGCTAAAAAGACAAAAAGATACGAAAAAGTGAGGCCAATAAGACGGCACAAATCTAGGTCAACAACAGTATCTACTGATTCAACACTTACAGAATCATTAGAAGAATATCGCCATCATCGTACTGGTATAAAATCGCATAGGAGGAGGGGACGCAGAGGCAGAAGGCGTAGAAGCAGGAAAGGTAGAAGACGTAGGAGAAGGCATATGAGAAGACGTACTCCAACTCCAGCAAATTTTGAACGTTTAAAAGAAATTAAAAGAAATATAAAACCATTTACAAAACCTAACTTGAAGGGTGCACCACAAGGTTTGTAAAATAAATTACTTGAATTGCGCCGATTATTTCATCTTTATATAATAGATCCGAAACAATTATCTTTAAATTCAAAAGAAATTTAAAGGCTCCTCCTGGAGCCGGCGCAAATTAGTGCGTGGAGAAGTATGAAAAAAAAATGCAACACAATTTGTAAATTTGCTTTTTAATTTACCATTCTTTTTTGATGAGCTAACTTTACAAACATTTGGTTGATGTACTTACCACAATTGTGAAAATAAATAAATTATCTTTATTAACTTTAGAGATGATTAAAGTTTTATAAAACAACTTCCCGCCTTTTGAAAGTAATAAATATAAAAACATTTCTATAACTTACAGATGAAGACGCTGCTACTAATCCGATTCAAACAAATCCAGAAAAACAAGAGAAAACTGCCGAACCACACAACCCGAATGAATGTGATAACCCAAATTGTCTCTGTAAAATGAAGAACGAGCCCGATGACAATAATGAGTATTGTTAAATCGTCTAATAACATGTAAAAGATTCTAATTTGATATTCATTAAATTTTTGTAGTATATGAAAGACGTAGTGGGTAGCAAAATTATATTATTATATATTTAATTATATGCTTAATAATTCCGTTTATTTCCTGACGTCTTCTATTGGCTACAAGTGTGAATAAAGAGGCCATGACAATAAAGTGATTTCAAGCTAATCCTAAAACTTGTCTTGTAATTTATGTAATTTTGACGTTCACCGCGTTCATATTACACTTCTATGTAAAGGCTGCAATCACCATAAGTCCACAAATAAAATTAAAATTATGTAGATTAAAAGTTAGATATGAAATTTTTCAAATGGATCTAATCTCATAAGCAGGAAGTTTTTGCTAACAGCCTTAATTACTTTTTAATCATTTAGTCCTAACCAATCGTTTCTAAATACTTGCATTATTGAATAAATATTTTCTAAATTTCAAACAAGGTGTTATTTATATTTCTTGTGCTTCTGATCCAACTTTACGTTTTTCATCTCCTCGCGGCTTCTGACTATCAAATAAATCATATTTTTTAACATGAATGTTGCAGAAATTAATAAGTATTTTAGGACAAATAAAAAATCTAAAACTTAATGTATCATACATACCAAATCTGTAACACAAGTGTAATATAAAGAATGAAAAAAAAAACTGAAGAAAAAACTCAACAGTCTACCACAAGTTTCTTAGACATTTCTTGTAATATTATTTTTCTACATTTATTTTGCATCTATTTTGTCAATTTTAGATATGCATTTTGCAAATATTTTGTTTAACATTATTTAAAAGTTTTTTCGGTATTTTGCACATAAAATTTTCTTGGGAACCACTTGACTAATTTGCACGAATCTTTGCACATTTGTTTATAGTTGTAAAACAATTCCTTCATAAGCCCTAAAAAGTCAAACGCGATGACAGTACACTTAGAAAAATTAAAAAAAAAACAGAAAAATATGTAAAAGATGTTGGCCAGATTGGCGTTATGATACTGGTTGCCTGTAGATTGATTGTTATAGATAGTTAGTCTCGTATCTTTGTATCGTTCACAAGAAGCGCACACAACCATTCATTTTCTACAATTTTGAAATAATTTGCAATTTTGTCAACGTTTTGCAAAATGTCTTTTTATTTTGTAAATTTGATGTGATTTTTTAACACATTTTGAATTTTTTTTAGGTATTTTGTAATTTTTTGTTTCACTTTAAGACAACATGCAAATATTTAAAATTGTTGAGAATATTTTTAGCTATTCCTCGGCACTTCTCTATATTTTACAAACATTTTTTGTACGGAGAACGGGGAGGTCTGCCCATACCCACTCTTTATAATTTAATATTCAAATTAATATTTGTATTACATGTTTCGTTTTGATATCAGTTATACTGTTTTAACTGTTTACCATTTATTAATCGAATTTAATAATTTAGACTTTTAAATTTTTAAATCAAAATCTATCGAATGTACTCAATTGATGTTTAGCTTGACTCATTTCGATTTAAATTATATCGAATCTTATCTAAGGATGCTTAAGAACGATTTCAATCAAGCAGACAATAAATACTTCATACGTATTGAAGGTGCAAACATAGTTTTCAAAGAATAGCTTTTGTATTCTCAAGATTTCAATAAAATATTGTTAAGCGATAAAAAGAAACACAAAATGAAGTGAATTTCTATATAGTTGGTATCTACGAGATTGATAATATTAATTTTATTTATTTAAAATCCAATTAATACCAAGAATGGTTTATATAAATATGTAAAAAATAAAGGTTTTTAATAATATATACAAAAAAAGTAAATCACATAACAGGATAAAACATGTTAATATTTTTATTACTTACACAGTCACTTAGTTTTGATATAACCTTTAGCGCAATTAGCACAAAATAGTTTCAGCTTTTTTTAATAAATAAAACAACTTTTTATATATCTTATCACAAAAAATATTGTTTCGTGATAAGATGTATAAAAAGTTGTTTTATTTATAAAAATGCAATATCACATAGTAAAGGCTACCACCATTCAATTTAGCTTTTTTGTTATGTTATCTGTTTACTTTTAACTGTTCAATTTCCTTTGATAATTGAAATGATCTGTTTTACTAAAAATCTCAATAATACAATGCGTTCAATAATGTACATACTATTCCAAAAGTCTTGGATATATATATATATATATATATATATATATAAATATTTGCTTTTATTGAAATAGGAGCAATACATCTGATAAGCACTTTTTTACTTAGAATTAATAAGAAGTGGTATAGACAGTTTTTTAAAATTTTACATTTTTGAAATATTTGATTAATTTTTTTAATGGAAATTATAGTGCATTACGTATCTATATACAGAATGTATTGGAAGTCGGGCCCCATTGAGCAAGCATAGGTGTATAATGAAAATCAAAATGAAAGAATAAAAGAAAGCCAATTTTGCTTTCCTTACCGAGTTATGGTCAAAATATTCAATATCATATCTTGTACCATCTCTTGAAAGAAATAACCAATTAGGCTTGCTTAGTAATTGACAAACCAATTTTGCAAGAGTTATTTAATGTTTTTAAGAAATTTTTATTTTAAAAGTTAAAGACTCAATATTTAAAGAAGATGCTGAAAAAAAGGAAAGCGGAATTCTTTCATTTCAACATATTGTATGGTCATACACCTATGTTTGCCGATGGGTCGAGACTTATGATGTACTCTGGTTGTACAAATCAATTTCCTTGCGTTAGTCTTGCAAAAACTTGAAAACGGCTCGACAAATTTCTATAGTTTTGTTTTCTTTTGTTCGCTGGGATAGTTGAGGAAAAAAGACAATCAGAAAAGGAACAGCCACTTATCGTTTGACAGCTGCGTTATGCGTATATATCGGGTGAAATCTATTACATTTAAAATTTTGGCAAAAGAATGCTTTGGTTAATGAAAATGTAATTACATTTTGTAACCATTCATTTTGATCACTCATTCTATTAAGGGGCTATTGACTTTGCATGCTTAGACATAACCACAAATTCATGCAAATGGACGAGCACTTAGTTTGAGGATTTCAATATTCTAAAGTTCCCAAGTTCTCAAGATAAGTTTGACAGATTTGAGTGACTGTAAAAACAATTCTGCGTCGTCTTACAGTGTTTATTATAAGCCAAGGAGAGGACGACGCTAACATAAATCGTCGAAGTTACTCAAATGCGAGGCGAGCTACTTCACGAGCAAACTGTACTGATAACCAGAAAACGACGGATAATGAAATTGACATATTCTTGTCGGAATTGAATTCGAAAACGACTAAAAATGAACGACAGGTGAATACATTCAGAATGCAACGAGTTTTTGCAAACCAAACACAAAGTCAGCAAGCACGATACAACTAACATGACCAATTGCGCCGACGTTGTGCTGTTGTAAACTTGAATCAAACGGAATCTTATTACAATCCAAAAATCGATTACGGTGCGTACAGATCAGTAAGGATTAGAGAAATGTCAGAAAAGACACTGTACAATTGTACATTTGGCAGTACATCTAGAAAACGTACAACGAATGTCCACTTCATAGTCGCAGCGGATAGAACGTCACGGAAACCGTCGACAATATTAAAAAGTTTCTTCTCGGTTTGTCAAGCAAATGCTTTGTTTGCACTTTGTTTTATGCTAAAATGCCAAGCTACTACAGAGAACGCATCATCGAAATCGTTTCAGCGTCGGAAAAAAGAACACTAGTTGAAGGACATCCAAATATATTTGCTTCAGACGCTCTGGGTCTATCTATCTATCTACACTACGCACCCAAATAACGACAAATGTTACTATCTTTGATTGTTATTGGTGAATGTTTGTGGTCCGACGTCTTTTCGACAACCTAGAACAGTTAACGGATATCTATGTGCAACTTACCGTGAGGTATGTCAACTCTTACAGTTACTCGAAAACGATTCAAATTGGTACACTATGGTATACCTACATCATCGCATCAAATTTGTTTTTGTTCAAATCCGATCAATTTGTGTTTCAAATATAAAGCCAACATGTTTGTGGATGAGATACTGATCATTATAGATTGTTTATTGATGGCAAATGAAGTGTTGTCGTATTGAGGCATGATATCACCAAATCGTCCAATGCACGATGCAGATAACTACCAGTTACAGAAAAAAAAAACAATACGACACCAAAGCATTAACCAAAGCAGTTCATAAAACTGTTTAATAGTTGAATCAACAACAAAAAACAGCTCTTTCGTAGAAGCTGAGAACAATAAAATTCTTGGAATTTACTTTCTGGGTGCTGACAAACTAAAATCATCAAATTTGTGGTGGCATGCGATGATAATCCGATTGACGATTAACATGCAAGTGTTTTTGCAACAAAATCAAAAAGCAGATGTTTTTTAAGCAATTGTTGGAAATTGGTAATGGGAAAATCGCAATTGAATGATCTCGAACAAATTCATCACATTGCCCACTGATTTCTGTCAGTTGACCAAATGGAAGACGAAGATCATTTGGTGTGTTTTTCTGCCCATTGCGCAAACCTCCAAAAACCACAATTGGCTGGGCGATCGAGCAATATTGGCAGCACAAAACAAAGATGTCGTTGATCTCAATAATTCAAAATTTAAATCCGGGACAATTGTCCTTCAAATCAACATAGCTATCAACCATGATGGAGTAGTCAACTATCCCATAAAATTTTTGACTATCTAAATAAAAAACGTTAAACATATGTAAAAGGTACGAAATTTGCCAAGTTATCTAGTATTTTTCCAACATACCCAATTCTGTCATTAATATTTTGAATGTCCTGCCACAGGAAAGCAAAACTTTTATTTTAATAAGTTGGTTTATTCAAACGTCTATCAATCATTATTGAACGCAATGTATCATCTAAAACGTATTGACTAAACCATCTTTTGGAGAAGACAAAAACCGTGTACTGTCTAGTGCGTATACGTTAAAAATTCTATTAATTTAGGTGGAAACTTCTAAATTAATGTGGTTAACTTCTGGCGTTGGCGAATAGTCTCAAAGTAAAACAGAAATAGACCGAAATAAAAATAAATAGCAAAATTGAAGGACGAAGAAACTCCACAGCATCTGCTGTGTGAATGCGAAGCATTCAACATACAACGGACAGTTCACTATGACAAGCATATGCCAAAAAGAACTGAAAACAATTACTTGGCAAAAACTCCTGGACTTCATAGAAGAGGCAGAACTGCTAAAGGTGTAAGATGTCAGTGGTGCATAATAGGACCAATATGATCGTAGTGCAGTTTAAAAAAATCCATTAATTTAGGTTAAAACTTTTAAATTATCGGAACAATTTTCAGATGTTAACTTCTGGCGTTGGCGAATAGTCTCAAAGTGGAACAGAAATAGAACGAAATAAAAATAAATAGCAAAATGACACATTTAAAATGGTTTAAAAATGTTCCACTTTTTGATATTAATATTAATTAAAATGCTTTTTTGTATTTGTCATAATTATACTCAAATTTAGATTACAACAAAACTACAAGTTTGCCTTATTTAATTAAAATATTTTCGAAACTAATAAAATAAGTATTCTCTTTTAATGATCTGGATTACTGTGAAAAATAACAAAAGTGACATGTTTCACTTAACTCAATAATGTCATACACAAGAATTCTAAAATGAATTTATAATTTTTACAAAATATGTGAGTAAACATCTATATTAAAAAATATTGAACTTATTTTGATTGTATTGCAGTTTACTCAAACTATGCCAAAGATGGCAAATATGAGACCTCGATTACTCGATCATGTTATAAAAGCAATAACTGATTTAAGTGAAAGATCAGGGTCAACTCTAGAAAAAATTTCAGAATCAATCAAAAAGAGAATGCAAGTAGAAGGCAAACGGCCTCGCAATTCAGTCAATGAAATCCTTAAAGCAATAACGTATGGAATTGATAATGGCTTTTTACGAAAACGTTTTAATAAATTTTCTTTACAAGTGGTAAGGCGTAAGCTTGGAAAGCAGAAGATAATATTAAAACAAAAATTAAAAATAAAATTACCAAAAAAATCGAAAAAATCAAGAAAGCATTATAGATCATCAACATCTAGTGATACTACTTATTGCGACTCAATAGAACTTTATCATCGCCAAAGACGCAAAAATAAAAGAACTTGCAAAAAAATGCGCCCTCTCATAATTAAGGTTGCTAAAAAGAAAGCAATAAAATCCGTCCGGAAACGTACTACTTTAAAACGTGCAAAAGAAAATAAACTTCCAGTTTTAGAAGAAGATAAGAAACCAGTAAAAGTACCATCAAAACAAAATGTGGCAGCCCCAACAAAAGGTTATTCATTAAATATTAATTCTGCATTTATAATACCATACTTCTTTGAATTATAGATACCAATAACAGTAATAATCAAAACAATTCAGATGGACATTTTTTTGAACCGCACAATCCGAATGAATGCGATAATCCTAGCTGCCTTTGCAAAATTAAGCACGAGCCTTATGATAACTACGAGTCCTATTTTTAAATCAATTACTAATTTTAAATGTATTATAATTTCATGACAAAATTTATTGAAAAAATGCTTACAAAACAACAAATAAAGTGTATAGTAATACTTCAAGATTGATATTGAATTTTAAAATATTTTTATATTAAGCAACAAATATAATTAACCTATCAAAAAAAAATTAGCTTAGAAGTTTATCCTTAAATATTTTAATACCCAATATTATAATATTTGCTAATTATTAACTATTAATTTCATAATCGCTTATTTACTACAAATTTTGTGAATGTGTAAATCTGCCAATATAAAGTTATCAAAAATACAATTAATACTACTCTCCGTATTGTGTAATAATCTAGAGAGATTGGGTATTTACTAAAACAATCTTACACTTCAGTTACGATGAAATAATTAGTGGTGAGATTATAACTCCAGTCTGGCATCTTATTTGAGAAACGCCAAGTTTATCCTATCGGCAGGGACGAAGATGTGGTATGAAAACGGAACGTGATTTAGGATGATTAGGATGATGTTATGGGATGATTGGTATATATCAAACCGGTTACTCGAGCTAAGGGATGCAATTTGTGTGCTGCTTAAATGTCGACTTAGTTTGTAATATTTAAATCAAAACTTCAATAAATGTCTTAGTAATTGTAATTCCATTTAAATTTAAAATATTATTATGTACAAACGGATATAAATAAAATTTGTAATAATTACATTTTATTTGTTTAAACATATTGAATAATTTAAGGCGAGAGAATTTATATACGATTATAAAAGATAATTTGAGTCAATGATGAAACGGCTGAATATATTGCCATCAATTTTTTACACGCTTTATAAATAAGTATAAATATGAAAACCAGATAAATATTTTTTTTATCAAATCGAAATAAATATGTTTTAAAAACAAGCGCAAAATGATACTTCTATTTTTACTTGTGCGGTTCCAAATATTTTATTACAAGG
>JARJEC010019561.1:0-10752 GCA_030264575.1 Tachinus sp. AB-2021
TTCATTTTTTAGTAATATTCGTGAATATGACGCCATATGATTAAAAAATTACATCTAATTGACGTCATTTTTAGCCGAACAAATGATGTCTTATTTTCAACATCATAATGTATTTTTTGTATCAGTTTTAAGACGTCATATTTCTATTTATAAATTCACGTGAATATAACGTCATATCAGCAAGAAATGCCGTCTAATTGACGTCATTTTTAGAGAAACAAATGATGTCTTAATTTCGACGTCACAAAATACCGCAAAAGTTGATGGTCTTTTGTGGTATTTTTAGTCTATCGTCGTCTTTTGTGGTCTTCCGTAGTATTTTGTGGTCTATCGTAGTCTTTGGTGGTCTTTCGTGATTTTTCAGACTACAAAATACTACAAAAAACCACAAAGGACGAAGAAAGACCACAAACAAAAAAAATATTACCAAAAACTACCTAAGACCACCAAGGACCACAAAAGACCAAGAAAAACCAATAAAGACCACAAAAAAGTACAAAAAACCACGATAGACCTAACACCATCAAAGAAAAACCAAAGACCCCAAACACCCCAATACACACCTAAACTGCAAAAAAGCACGTCCCCGTCTCCAAGGGCAGGCATAGCACAGAAAATCATTTGTGAATGCATACGATAGCGTCACACGCATGCACCACACACTGACTTCACGCAAATATCTGTTTATGTGACGTCATAACCTGACGCTGATGTCGCAGTGATAATATTCCAAACGACAAGATCTTGAGGTGCAATAGATACCAACTCTACTATAGACATAATGCTGGATTGCACCAACAATCATTTTTAGATCACTTGATTTAAACGGTCACAATCAAGTGTTTATTTCAGTTGTATTAACTGTTTAGAATTTTATACGATGTTCGCACGATACTTAAGAATAAATGTTGTCTACTCCGTGGTGCGTTATGGGTCTCCGGACCAATACTCAATTTTCATTTTGTGCGGTGACGATCTACAAAGACCAATAAACCCAATGAACAATCTACAGACGATGCAAATATTGAAAGATTGCAAATATTCTCACGCATGAATGAATGTCTCTCATTAGTCTCCGGAGATAAATAACACAGTCAACGTGTTAACTATGTAATTTAGGAAGTGATAATTGATCGATTAAGAATAAGCAATGTAATTAACATAATGAGGATGGAAACCCGTCACCTTCAAATAGCTGGCCAAAATCCAACAATTTTTCGTGCCAAATAATATAATCCAAAGACTATTGACTGAACATAGTTGTCAAAACACGCCATTAATAAAATTTGACAGTTCATTAAACCCTTTGGCTATACATTTCACGAGCGACACTCGTCATGTTCATGTTGAGGCTAATATTTCAAGCTAGCTCAATTATGTGTGAGTGAGCAAAGAGGGCGGCACAATTCAATGCTGTGTAGACTCTTGCAACATAGTGTGACGATGAGATGTTACATCGTGTAACATCACACCTCACACGGAAAACATTTTATGCCATCGGATCATGATATGTTGCTGCGTACACGCTTGCAACATAGTATGACGATGAGATGTTACATCACGTAACATCACGGAAAACATTTTATGCCGTCGGATGATGATATGTGACAATGTTGTGTAGGCAATACAACACATAGGTGGTAAACGCATTTCGTGTTCATTTCGTCCGATAGACTTGAACGAATTATTTGAATCTAAATTAAACAGTACCCAAAAAGTTAAATAGCAAATTGCTATAAAAATAAATAAATTTCATTGGGGTCGCATTGATAAAATGAAACGATTGCTTCAATTGGGCGCGGTAATAGTTGAAATATTATATTATCAAGGTAAAAAAAGATAACGATAACTGAGTGGGCAAAATATGAATAACACCATTAAATAATTTTAATGGCACAAATTAAATATCAATGGAAATTTTTTAACGTCCGATTTATCACAATCAACATCGGCGTCATTTGATACTTGAATCATTTTGATTAAAATAATTCCGAACTGATAAATAATAACATTACAAACATATTAGTCATTATAATCGTTGAATTGGTTTAATAAAAATTTAACAAACCTGCCACGGACATGAAGCACCTGGGCACGGGCAACTGTAAGGACGGAATTCGCAACCTTCTTCGTGTTCGGCTTTTTCATTCAATCCTTTAAACAGCATGCGGCAACCGGTTTGTTTGTGTTTGCAGGGGAACAATAAGTTGCTGGCTACTTTTTCCATGGCCAAATTCCTTATATCGCCTGGAATAATTTGACGATAAAATCTATATTTTGATTAAAAAAAATATTACCTAAAGTTCCACGGCAGGTCGGACAACAAGATAGGTTGGGTCGGCAACTAGCGCAAACCAGATGGCCAGCTTGGCACTGCATTATAGGCGGGAGAACAATTTCAAAACAAACGGGACATTCGAAAAGGGAGGCTAACTCATCAGTAAGGGTGGTTCCGGGAGTTAGCAACGGCGGCAGTTGATTGTTTGAGCTGGAAAGTGCACTTCCAGAACCAGACGGTTCGCAGCTCCCTGCGCCCCGGTTCCGCTTTTGATTTATTATTTGAGCCATAGCTAATTAATCTGCAAATTGCAACAAACATTTACGTAAATTTTAATTAACATCAACTACCAGCATTCTATTCAGCTATCACAATAACAATTATTCAAATGAATTACTTTATTATTTACATTTAACATGTGTTGATGTAAATATCAATAAACCTTTTCCACTCACCTGAAGTTTTTTCTGGTATCACTAATTACCTGAAGATTATAGCTACCCTGAATTATATTTATAGTTAGCTTAGCTTGTAATTGATTAATTGAGATTAATTTCGCGCCTCTAATTAATTCTATGATTATTTGTGAAGAAAGTTGTGCCAATTGCTATGCGAGTTAAGAGCAGTGGGTACTTTGTTTATATAATATAAGAATTAGCAAAGGAATAGCTTCAAATTATAACTTTGTGCACTGGTCGCGGTACTTTGTTTTTCGTCTGGACATAAAAATCTTGTTATACATACTCATTATCACACCGATATAAACCTAAGAACTTAATAAATCTTTACGTATATCAGCAACTTTCGAGATTATTTGACGCCATGTCATATCACTACTGTCAAATGTTTCTCAGCAGCGTTGCCAAACGTCGATCTTCTTTAATAATATACAATAGTGAACTTGGCTGCCTTGAAATGATTCCATGCGCCCACTCGTCCCCACTTTATTGAAATGCATCTACTCTTCCAGTGGCGGACAGTTCTGTCCCGGCCTGACAGAAATACACTTCTTTTTATAACTGCTTTATAAAAAAACAGTTGGGACCCTTAAACAAATTATATTTTGGGTCCAAAATTTGCAGCTGTGGCTGACCTCTGGTGTTAAATTTTGAACTGTTCAAATGGGGAAAACAAATCCCACGTGATATGTCAGAAAATTAACCTAATACATATTTACTAGTGACAGAGATGCCTTTTGTTGACTTTTTTGGTTATAAAAATGAAGATTTTTTTCTCTAAAACTACTTACAGATCACTTCACACTAATTTACGTGGGTTTGATGTCCCCATTTGAATATCTCAAAAGCGCCATCTATTGGTTCCTGATATTTATCTATATATGCACTGCGGTCCTGAAGATCCTATTGTGCACCTTTGACAGTGTACACCATTAGCAGTTCTATCTCTTCAATCAAGTTTTTGCAAAGGAATTATTTTCATCTAAATTAAAACTATTTGTAATGGCAATATCGTAATATAATTAAAATTGTCTTTAAATATATTATAAATTTGTATGACCCGCCCACCCACCCCGCTATTGCGTAATCAAGAGATTATAAGTGGGGATGATATCCAATGTCTAGATAACGCAATAGTTGTGTGGGTGGGCGGTTCATATAAATTAACACTATTGGTAATATCAATATTGTAATGTAATTAAAACTGTCTCTAAATATATTTTTAATTTGTATGACCCGCCCACCCACCCCGCTACTGCGTAATCAAGAGATACAATATCATTTCCCACCTTTTGCGATTCTTTTTAATAATAAAATAATAATAAAAATTGGGATTAATATGCAATCTCTGGATGTCACAATAAGTGGGTGGGTGGGTGGGTCACATAAATGAAAAATAATTTGGAAGACAGTTTTAATTATATTTTAAATTCCGTTAACAATAGTTTTAATTTATGTGACCCACCCACCCACCCAGTAATTGTGACATCCAGAGATTAGATATTAATCCCACTTTTTATTATTATTTGACAGCTAACGCCCTCTCTGTGTTTTTATTATTAAAAAGCATTATAAAAGGTGGGGGTGATATCTAATTTCTGGATTACGCAATAGCGGAGTGGGTCATACAAATTAAAAATATATTTAAAGACAGTTTTAATTATATCACTATATTGATATTATCAATAGTTTTAATTTATGCAACCCGCCCACCCACCCAGATATTGTATCATCCAGTTATTGGATAATAATTCTACTTTTGATTATTATTTGACAACCAGCGGCAATCCTCTGCGATTTTATTGTTTAAAAAACAGGTGGGGGATGATATCCGATGTCTGGATAACGCAATAGCTGGGTGGGTGGGCGGTTCACATAAATCAAAACTATTGGTAATATCAATATTGTAATATAATTAAAACTGTCTTTAAATATATTTTTTATTTGTATGACCAGCCCTACCCCGCTACTACGTAATCAAGAGATTCAATATCACCCCCACCTTTTGTGATTCTTTTTAATAATAAAAACAGAGATTTGACATTAGTTGTCAAATGATACTAAAAAATGGGACTAATATCCAAGCTCTAGATGTCAAAATAACTGGGTGGGTGGGTCACATAAATGAAAAATAATTTGGAAGACAGTTTTAATTATATCACAATATTATCAATAGTTTTAATTTATGTGACCCGCCCACCCACCCAGATATTGTATCATCCAGTTATTGGATAATAATTCTACTTTCATTATTATTTGATAACCAGCGGTATTCCTCTGTGATTTTATTGTATAAAAAATCAAAACCCACCTAACCACCCATTTAATGTAACATCCAGAGATTGGATATTAATCCTATTTTTTATTATTATTTGACAACTAACATCAAATCTCTGTGTATTTATTATTAAAAAGCATCACAAAAGGTTGGGGGGGAGATATCTAATCTCTGGATTACGCAATAGCGGGGTGGGTGGGCGGGTCATACAAATTGAAAATATATTTAAAAACAGTTCTAATTATTTCACAATATTGATTTTACCAATAGTTTTAAATTATGCGACCCGCCCACCCACCCAAATATTGTATTATCCAGTTATTGGATAATAATTCTACTTTAAATTATTATTTGACAAACTGCTACAATCCTCTGCGATTTAATTGTTAAATAATCACAACAGGTGGTGGATGATATCCAATGTCTGGATAACGCAATAGCTGGGTGGGTGGGCGGTTCACATAAATTAAAACTATTGGTAATGGCAATATTGTAATATAACTAAAACTGTCTTTAAATATATTTTTAATTTGTATGACCCGCCCGACCAACCCCGCTACTGCGTAATCAAGAGATTCAATATCACCCCTACCTTTTGTGATTCTTTTAAACAATAAAATCACAGAAGGCTGGTGCTAGTTGTCAAATAATATTAAAAAGTGGGTTAAATATCCAATCTCCGGATGTCACAATCACTGGGTGGGTGGGTGGGTCACATAAATGAAAAATAATTTAGAAAACAGTTTTAATTATATTTTAAATGCCGTTAACAATAATTTTATTTATGTGGCCCACCCACCCAGTTAATGTGACATCCAGAGATTGGATATTAATCCCACTTTTTATTATTATTTGACAACTAACGCCAACTCTCTGTGTTTTTATTATTAAAAAGCATCACATAAGGTGGGGGTTGATATCCAATCTCTGGATTACGCAATAGCTGGGTGGGTGGGCGGGTCATACAAATTAAAAATATATTTAAAGACAATTTTAATTAAATTACAATATTGATATTAACAATAGTTTTAATTTATGTGACCCGAGCACCCACCCAGATATTGTATCATCCAGTTATTACCTCTTACTTAACAAACCTCTTAAATTGTTAAATGGAACCGCTCGCTTTTTCCCGATCCACATCTCGCTACAAAAGTTTTACTTTTACCAAAATTATTTTTTGACTTTCGACCATTTTATATCAAACAATCTTTTTCAAAGCTTGCTATTCAGGCTTTATAGGAGAAAAGCAAAATCCACTAGATGGCGCTTTTGAGAGGTTCAAAAGGGGGAAAACAAACTCACCTGACCAATGACAGCCAATGACAGCCAATGACAAGTTCAAATTGGGGATATAATAAGTTATATTGCTATCAGAGATAGGCTTATTAAAAAGGAAAAACTGTTTTTAAGCCTGAGCACTGAACAAAATCATTGTTATAAGTGATAAAACGTATTGTTTATGTTGCCACAATGACAGTGACAGTTCTCAATAGCATTGATCACGTGGGTTTTGTTTTGGCATTGGAATAGTTAAAACTTGAACGGCCGATTTTTTCCTATAGTAAAAATTAAAACGGTGGTTGTGCCCCTATTGGCCGTATAGGAGAGCCGCCGCTGCTAAAAAGAGGGAAAAGCAAGTCATCAGAGCCAACTTCGGGCAAATAAATAATTTCAAATAAACAATCAATTGAGCCCGGAATTGTAAAGGATTGGTTACTGAAGAAGTCAACGGTGATGTTTTTGAATTGATGCAATTTTATAATGATATTTTTTTCTTGTTAATTGATTGTCAACAAGACAAGTGTTTTTAGTGTTTGCGCAATGCGGCAACGTTGCGTTTAAATAAAGCAGCAAGAAATAGTTTGCAAATGGCGACTGTAATCTGACAGTAAACAGGTGATCAATTTACGGATCGTCTGCAAGTGCAGTCTGTTGAGGCCAGTATATAAACTGCAGAGCGGGGTTATTAAAATGGGTACAATGTGCAATTAATGAAAGGGATTTGCGGAGCTATGGATAGTGACTTTCAAGATGCCGACTCTGATATGGATTGTTCAGATAATGAGGGTTATGAGTATGATGATTACTACAATGTTTGGAATGGGGATGATAATGATATGGAGCAGCTGGATCCCTCAATTAGGGACCCGGAATATTTCCTATACGATTGCCTCACTGAAGAACAAGTTGAACGTTTGCTCAATGAGACTGTCGAACGATTAAGTAACAATCTTCACATAACACCATCTCTCGCCAAAGTAAGCACAATCTAATCTGACTTGTAAACAGTAACAAATATTATTATACCAACAGGTATTACTGCATACTCTTAATTGGGACGTCGACGAAATTACCTTGAAATATAGAGACAATGCTTGCAATATTCTAATTACTTCGAAAATAAAACCCAATTTAACGGCTCCAATTGCAGTTAACTCAACACGATTAGTGAATTGTCCAGTTTGTGTTACATCGCAAATTAGTGATAATTTTTTTAGTCTTCTATGCGGCCACATGTTTTGTAGGGAGTGTTGGACAATGCATTTTGAAGTACAGATCAATCAGGTATTTACATTTCAGTTTCTTACTTCAACCGAATTTTTTCACAGAAAATTAACTCCATAATTGTTTCAAAACAATATTAAAATGTATATGCTTCAGTTTCATCATTTTTTCTTTCAAAATTTGCGATAAAGTGTCTCGATTTTTTGGTGCTTTTAAAAGTTTGGGGTATACAAATACAATCTTTTAAAAGATTTTGAATTTTCAAAATTTGTGATAAAGCGACTCAATTCTTTGCTTCTTTTAAGTTTGGGGTACACAAATACAATCTTTTAAAAGACCCAGTAAGATTTTGTATTTGAAAATTTGTGATAAAGCGACTCAATTCTTTGCTACTTTTAAGTTTGGTGTACAGAAATACAAACTTTTAAAAAACCCAGTAAGATTTTGTAATTTCAAAATTTGTGATAAAGCGACTCGATTCACTACTACTTTTAAAAGTTTGGGCTACAATATTTTAAAAGTCACGTAAGATTTTGTACTCCTTTTAAATAAATATTGATATACAAATACAATCTTATAATAGGCTCGGTAAGATTTTATTTTTTTTAAAGAATGAGGCGTACTAATACAATATTTTAAGAGACCCAGTAAGATTTTGACGTCTTTTAATAGATCAGGCCATACAAATACAATCTTTCAAAAGACCCAGTAAGATTTAGTATTTAAAAAAAAATTGTAATATGAATACAATCTATTAAAAGACGCGTTAAGATTTTGTACTTCCTTTAAAAGATTTCGACATACAAATACAATGTTTTAATAAGCACAGTAAGATTTCACTGCTTTTAAAAGATGCGCTCATACTAATACAATCTTTTAAGAAACCATATTTTATAAATATTGATAATTGAGCAATTACCTTTATCAAAAGCTTTAATTTATGTGACGCACCCAGGGGGTATCATGTGTCATGTGTCATCAATAGGTCGGACACTAACCCCACTTTTTGTTAATATTAGACAGCTGATATTCATTGGCTTAAGCGAAAGTTTCAATGTTTTAATTAGTTTATTATAATTATTAAATAATTACTATGCCATTGCTGCGTTTTGAAATAAATGTTTTAAAAAATTCACATCGGATGGGGATCGAATCCATAACCATTGGATTTCATGTCCACTGCTCTGCCGATTGAGCTACGGAGATATCTCAATTGGGAGCATTTGGATCCATCAAAGTGCACAAGTTTATATTTTGGTGTATTGGGGTACTCTCATTTATCTTTTTATCATATATTGTACAGGAGACCAAAATAATTCAAGTTAAATACAAAAAAATGAAAAAAACTGCTTTAATCTGTAATCACGTTGCTTGAAATTTTAGTTGGAAATGGACAAACATTTTTTGTCCAAGGCTCTCGCAAAAAATGTCTAAATAAATGATTCAATATTGAAAACTTGTTACAAAATGAGATTATCAAACTTTTAGAAAGCGCTTAGTTCCCTAAAAGTAATTGGCTATTTGACAATAAAATAATTAAAAACAAATAAAACTAATAACGAAGTATTACGTAGTAGACGTCGAAACATTTTGGGTTACCTCGGTCAAGCCAAAGCTCTACCCAAAATGATTAACAAAGCANATACAAAAAAAGTTCAAATCAAAAGGTTTGTTATTGCTAAAACCTAACGTGATAGAGTTAATAATTAATTGGGGATTCGGATTCACCTACCCAAAAACAAGTAGTTGGTATAGTTTGCCCTCCAGATCTAAACAACATTTTTGTGTGGCTTTTGTCACAATTTTTTTTTCGGAGAAATTGCATTTGACAAACCAATAATATGTGGGTTAATGTACGCTAAGTCCAGAATTAAAATTTGAGGAAACACTTATACTGTTTAAAGTGAACCACTAAATAAATATTTTTAGTAGCAAATAGTAAAAACATCAAAATTGAGCAAAAATAAAAGAATTGCATTGGTAGTATTTGCCTTGTGTTCAAACAATTTTACTAAATTGTTTAGTGGTCGGTAGGCTACTTGCTATTATACTAACATAGTCCAAACCAGCCATTAGATCGTTCGAGTGTATTGTCTATGCAACAGTTGGAAGACGCAGACATTGCAATTATCAAACGTACACAAAATATGTTTTTGGAAATGTAATTGTTATCAATTTCAAAACAATTGCCAGAACAACTCTTGTTAAATCCATTCTTAAAAGATCTTATAAAAGTTTGCAAAACATAATGTCCGGTTGGTAAGCTAAAAATAATGGACTTTTTTTGCTCGCACTTTTTTAAGGTTATAGATAATTTTGGATCATTTCTGGTAAAAAAAGGTTTGGGCAAAATTCGTAGGCTCAAAAAGACTTGTAATCTTGTTCGCGTGTTTACAAAAGGCACCACATTGCAAACTAATTGAAGATTTTACCACAGATACCATTCTAGCTACGCTCAAAAGGTTGATCACGAGCAGGCTTTTGACCAGCAATTGTTTTTGCGACAAAGCTACAAATTTTGAATTTGTGATTAAAATTTCTGGAACATTTTGGGTAAGAGACCTTCACGCGAAGAGTCACATTACTGCGCAAGCTGCTCTGTGTGTGTATGTCGCGCAGGTCTACATCATCTCGAACAAGCCTCAATGTTTACTCAACCTCTAACGTATGACATAGACGTTAGAGGTTGTCCATTGATCTTTTCTAAATAGTTTGTCCAGGAGACAAATGTACATACAACTTACAATTCCGAGAATACAAAAAAATCACGCCAAGGCAGAGAATGTGTCAGGATTTGCTGAAAGTGGTAGAGATTCCCCCCAATCACAATAATTAAATGTACATACAACGTTTTTAACAGGCATTTTAGCAGAGATGGCGTCAGGATCTGCAGAAAGTGGTAGAGATTCCCCCCAATCCCAATAAAAAAATGTACATACAACGTCTTTAACAGGCATATTAGCAGAGATGGTGTAAGGATCTGGAGAAAGTGGTAGAGATTCCCCCCAATCACAATAAAAAAATGTACATACAATGTATTTAACAGGCATTTTAGCAGATATGGTGTAAGGATCTGCAGAAAGTGGTAAAGATTACCCCCAATCACAATTTAAAAAAATGTACATACAACGTCTGTAACAGGTATTTTAGCAAAGATGGTGTAAGGATCTGTAGAAAGTGCAGTCTTGACAGAGATGGACAAAGTCCAAGGATCCTGGTCTGCTAGCATT
>JARJEC010019570.1:0-22361 GCA_030264575.1 Tachinus sp. AB-2021
AAAAAAATTAACAATTTAGAAAAATCTGCATGGAGATATGTTAAGAATGTAATTGCAATTTGTTGGGTAACCATAAGACTATAAGCTACAGAAAGTTGGTTAGCGAGTTATTGTTGGCTTATAAAGCAACATATTACTCAAGACCTGGATTTTTTTCGGAGCAATGAGCACGGAGATAGGTCATTTCTAAGATGGAAAACGTTACTATGGCAAATGGATCCCAAACATGTAGGAAGATTACTGCTGGACAATCTAAATGGATCAAAAATCAGGAGCTAAATTTGCTAGAAAATCTAAGAGAATAAAATTTTTGACTAAGATTTTTTTTAATGTTTGTATTTACTACCCGCCATCTATTATATTATAAGTAAACAAAGGATTATTTCAACATTTTACAATATTTTCTTTAATATTTTTTGTATTTTGTTCAATTTTTTAAATTTTTTTTAACATTTAATTATAAAATCTGAAATTTTTAAGTAAAACTTTTATAGAGGGATATGAGTTAAAAAAAATGAGTGGATCCTGATGTAACATGTTAAGGGATATTCTGTTTTATTGTCATTTGTTTCTTGTTGAAATTCTTATGTTTTGTAACTTTGTCGGCATGTTGAAAACATATTCAACGTTTTAAATTGGTTACCAAAAAATTTAAATATTCTCTTTGTAATTTTCAAACTTTTGCAACATTTCTAAATCCATAAAATCATATCATCGCACAATGTTAATTCTGTTGCTATTAAAAATTATGATTACAAATTTAATGGGTTCGTCCAGTTATTTATAAAAGTTTTAATATTTTGGGTAAATATACCGCGCGAAATAAGTAAGGCTGTGTTATTTTGTTATTTAAGAAGCTAGACAAATTATACGAGTGTATATATATATAAAAGTTTTTATCACTTTTGGTTATTTCGGAAACGACGCGATTTTGATAATTTTAAATGGAACCATATATTTTTTTGTTTTTTTGAATTAGTTTGACATTTAAAATCACCATGACAACAAAAAACCACACTTTTTTATATTTAGATTGCTGTGAATCGGTTAAAATGGTTCAAAACTGATAAAATAAAATAATTTAAGTCAATGTTTCGTTATTAGTGCCCTCTGTAGAGTTACAATGCTCGCGTTTGTAGTTTTCGGTCGGAAATTAACTTTAGTTTGTTTTGATCAAATGTTACGTGTTATCATTGCATCACTCCCTGCAGAGAGCGCCATTAACGCAACAGTAACCTAAAGCTTTTTTTAAAATAATTTTTGAACCATTTTAACAAACCACCTATATGCAGAAACAAAAATGTGTTTTTTGTTGTTGCCATGATAATAAAAATTGATAATCCATACGTTTTTGTATTTAAATTGTAAAACTAATTCAAAATAACAAAAAATTCATTCATTCAAAATACACAACATGGCGGCGTTTCTTCACAATTGTCACAATAAATTACATTTTTAATGTATATACTCGTATAAATTTTAATTGTCTACCTTCACAAATAACAAAATAATATAGTACTATGGCTTGGGTCACCTTTAAACATTAAAATTTCCAGCAATTATTGCAATTTATTTTTCTTTGAGAAAAAAAAAGAGAAAAACATACACACACACAGAAAGAGAGAGAGAGCGAGAGATAGAGAGAGAATAAGATCAAGAAAGGAACATGCAACGAGAAATGAATTTAAAAAAAAACTAAAAGAACAACAAAACCCAAAATAAGATCGAAAGAAAGGTGAGTAAAAGAATAATACAAGTTTTTTTTAAAGTTATAAATTTAAATATGCTTATTAATTGAATTAATGTAAATCTACAAATAGCTGTATAATATTTATAATAATTTGCGCTTCACATTTTTAGTAAATTGTACATTAACTAGCAGTTAGCAAACATAGTTAAATATTTATGATTGCAAACATTTAGTGTGTACCAGATACTAAATGTGAATTTAGTATGTGTGTTGAATTATTTAGTTTATTAATATTTCATAACAAATATTTACTAATTAAATATGTGATAACTTTGGAAACATAGTTATGTATTATATAATTTTATTATAATTAGTTTAAAATTTCATAAAACTATATTATTTAACATCAATTTCCATTTATGTTACCTGAAAGAAACGCAAGAAACATTACTAATTTAAAACTACCAACTTTTAGTGTTGGATCCTCATTAAACTTTATAAATGTTATCAATAGAGTTAACTCGGTAACACATGTGCGCCAACTAAATCTCCATAACTTTGATACAGACCCACATTTCCTCGACAACCTACTAATGGAGTCTATTGTTGGTTATGTAAAATCAATTAGGCATTTCTCGGAGATGAATTTTGACATGTTAATTATTTCAGTAAATAACATTAACAGGAATATGCATATTATAAGTTTTGATTGTACGTATACCTAATCAATAACATTGACAACTTACCAAAATTTATTATTGCAATTAATTGAATTAATTGCGTAATAAATTTGCTGCAATTTTCACATAATTAGTAAATGGAAAATGCATGTAGGTATCTATATCCAAATATCGTGGCAATTATATTACGTGAAATATTTATTTCATTTGTATGTGTATGCAATAAATCTGAAAACTGTTATATTGTTTTAAAAAAAAATTATGATAAAATCTTGTATGCGTTTATATGTATAAACACAACAACGCCAGTTGCGTGTTAATTATATTAAACATTAATTAGTTCTATGCCTTGACCCAATAGTATTCGTTTGATAAAACTTCTAAATTTTTCGGCTCGTATAAATGTAATCTCAAATGTCGCAAAATGAACTGGCGTTAACGGAAGCAAAAAAAAAATTATGTCACGCAATACTTAGTTTAAATAAATATACGTTGTGTTAAGCTCGGTATTCCGAGCGTTCCGAATAGTGTGACATAGCGCGCCATCACTTCAACAGAGTGACAAAAATCTGCTAACAATTCTCAAATTACATCACGATTTCCAATTCACGTCAGTCCATCATGCCATTTGATTGAATGGAACGCCCTCGAACGCATGGCTTTAGAGAATTTAGTAAATACCCTTTTTATTTAATATGACATAATAACATTTAGAGAACAATATTTATTTTAAATCGAAAGACAAATAAAAATAATCTTGTTAAATTTTGTTTCTATTTGAACTTTTATAACACAAACAATATTAAAACGATTTTCAGTTACCAGTATAAAATATCAACATCAAATAAATAACATAAATAAGATGAAATATGATCGGTTTCCTCGATATAAGCGGTTTATGTTTTATAAGTTTTTGATTTATGAATAAATCGATGATTGCTTAAACATTTTATGTTTTATTTAAAATTGACTTGATGTAAAAAATCTGAGCTATTTATTTTGCTTCTCTTTAGTTTATACCATTTTAAAAATGTACAATATTAGTAAGGTTAATGTTAATTAATTAATAAAAATAAGTTTTATTTTTCTAATGATTTTGATAAAAATATAATTTTATATTACACAAAATAACTTTAAAAAGCGATAAAAAATGAGATATTTTTATTTTAAGAAACTCAACAGAAGTTACAATTTATGAGCAGACAAGTAGTAAGACACAGATAAATTATAACTATTAAAATTAATTTTTAGAAAAAAATTGGATAATGACAAATAAATTTAATAAAAATTTTTAAAAAATTTATACAAAAAACTTTTACTGAATGTTTTATTTAGTACAGAAAATGCAGCGCATTTGAAAATTAATATTAATAAAAGACGCACCTAACGAGAAATAATTTACTGTTGCGGTTCATGTCAGAATTTTGTAACTTATTAACTTTTTTTCTGCAAATTAAGCGGTTTTATAAGATTTTACTCTGACTGCAATCTATTTCAAAATTGAATTTAGCAATAAATATACTTATACTTATAGATTCATAGAAATACGATTCACGTCAGTGCATAGGCTCGGCATGGGCAGGTGTAATTGCATTAAAAATATTTTTTGGTGTTTCTGAACACACTGTCACTAAGATGAATACATGGTTGTACTATATGATGACTAGAAAATTTACAAAATAACATTGCGCATATTCAAGTACACCTTAATGTTGAATTAGCTGAAGAGATGAAATGAAAAACGCGGGATGACTATTTAATTTGTCATTTATTATATGTTACCCAAAAAATTCACATAAGTGGGGCTATAAAGTTTTTGTTTTGAATCGAGTAACGCATTACGATTTAGATATTACTGCTAGACCTCCAAAACGTTAACCTAATCAATCCAATATTGGAGCAGGCAGTAATGTAGTTGTAAAGCTATGAAAATTCTAAAGTATTTTTTCATAACTAGTTTACTGCTATACCTTTTGTAGTGTATCTCAGAAAATATGAAATTTTACCACTCGGGACAGTTCATATAAATCGAGTGCACAATTGCAAACTTACCAAGGAATTGGTTCTGAAAAACTGTACAGAGGTGCATTTGTTGAGAAAGTAGATTTGTATATTATTTGTTGATACGATAACAACATATCTACATATGTGGGAAATCAACCATTTTTTGAAATAAGAAGGCTTTCTAAAAAGGATCAAATATTTGTCATTTTATATGATAACCAAATCTGTAGAGGTAAATATAAAAGCTACATGAAAGGACTTGCTTTGTTTGATTCCATGCGGAGTTATCAGAAAATTACTCATCAGGCTCATTACTCAAACGACAAACGCTTGACTTCTGTAGAGAAAAACTTAAAATCTAGAAACTGATATGCCTCTTTCTTTATACTGACAATAGCCATTAAAACGCGAAAGAGTTTGCAAATCAAAATTATCTACATTCTGCAAAAACATCTAGAGCTAATCTTTGTCTAAATAAAGAAAGAAATTGTTTTTATGCTTTTCACACCCATAACATAAAATTTGCTAAAATTTTGACTTGTAAAATAGAACTCGCAAAATAAAATATTTTAAAAATTGTAATTTCAGACATAGAATTTGAAATGTCACAAAAATGCATTTGTAACGGAGAAACAAACATTTTTTTCAAAAATGCGCGTTAGAAGTGAAATATTACCAAAACCCTGTAAAAACGTCTATAAAAGTACAATTTAAAGAAAAATATATAAACTATTATAATTATAAAAATAAATGTCTCAAAATAGTATTTTTTAAGTAATGATTATGAATTCAAAATTTAATTTTTAATTTGTTAAAAAATAGCACATTTTGTAATAAGATCAGAATGAGAATACAATTTGCATAAAATCATAGGTAAAATGGCCCAACGAATTTGCGATAATCATTAAAATACACGAATTGTGTTTGTCAAGATTATTTCCCAAAAAAAACTTAAATAATATAACTTTTTATTTATTATAAATATTATCAGAATTATATTTAATTCACAATGCCATCATGAACATCACTGCCAAATAATAAACTTGTTAAAATATATTACCTATAAAAATTTGATACAAGTTGAAGATTTCGAACGCGAGCATTAGCGAGCGTGAAGAACCACAAGTAGATCGAATTTTCATTCAACTAATTAATTGACTACATTTTCTTCACGGCAATTAGTGAAAATAATATTTTTTTAATTTGGATTAAAACTTTCATTAAATGGACTAAGATGCAGCAGTTACGTCAACGTCTAACATTGACAATTTAGAAATTTATAGGATTCTATGTATTTCGTTGATCAAAATAATTATGAAATATTCATTCTATCACTTGCTATAAAATAAAAATACATACAAGAGACATAAGAAGCAAATGTTTCAGAATAAATATTCTATCTGAGGTGTGAGAATTTTTATTTTCTATTATTAAACATGATTTCAAAATTATGACCTTTGCTATTGGTTGGATGAGGAGAAAGTTATTTAATCACTTAAAACAGAAAACCTAAAAAATGAGCAATTTATAAATAAATTATCAAGAAATGCATTTTTTTTAACATGGGATTTATTGAAAGTTGGAATTTATAAAATAAATTTCATATACAAGCGGGCACAAAAAATATTCTCCAATTTAAAGATTCAAAAACTTTTTCATTTTGGAGGTTAATTTAATTGTTTTTTTTTATTTGATAGGTAACAGTTACAAAATTTATTATATTTTAAAATGGAAAAAATATACGCTACTAAAACGCGGAAAAAATATTACAATAATTTTTGCGGCTAATTCAGTTGTTTTGATATGAATATCGGAGCAATTATCCAAACCATGTGACGGCTACCGTTCAAACAATTGAAGAGACTAGGTCAATCTGAGATCGGAAATGACCTAGACAGCCTTGAATAAACCGGTCACTACTCCAAGTTATGAGGGATACTGTCAAGTGTCTTTTTTTGTTGGTTGAATTAAGTAGTTTTTTAAATCTTAATGGCAGAATGTAAATTCTTAAAAACACGATTTTCCTAACGACGTGTTTTAGAATTAAAAAAACGTCGTTAATGAATATAATTCCTTGACTTCTTTTAGAATTTCCTAAAACACGTTACTAATGTTACTATAAAAATTTAATATTTTATCAACAAAAAGAAATTTGAATGGTACGCATGCGGAAAACGCATAAAATGCTTGACTACGTCTCAGTGCATAGCAACAACTTTGTGCTTTAAGTAAACGTTCTCGCACTTGTACCAATTAATATATTATAAAATTAAGAGTGGAGGGAGTGTTATTTTCTTTTAAACTAGCTATGTTATAAAACAATTATTTAATCATAAGGATGGTTTCGACCTCTACTATGTGGTACTTCATTATAAAATAAAATAAAACGAGTTGACTCTTAAGTTTCGACTTGATAATGACCTTCACAAGTCGAAACTTAAGTCGTTAATATATTGATTTTTCAATTAGTATTTTTGTGGTAACAACTGGTCAATTGTTTTATTTTAAACAATTCTTTGTTTAATTAGTTTTGCCATAAATTAAATTAATTACTTTGAAATTCAGACGGTTTAGATTATGATCGTGCATTCAAGTGGCACAATGCACGCATTCACTTGTAAAGTCATTTTCTAATTTAGCGAGCGAATTGAACAGCGAACGCATTTGATGCTATGTGATGCGATATAATGCAATCAGAGCGGTAAGCGGATTGTGTTCTTGCTGTTACTACCTTCTATGTTTTGATGCTCTTTTCTTAAGAAGCTTTCGATCTAAATTGCACCTATTGAAATTTACACCACAAAGTAACAATGAAACATCGTGTTTATGATATACACTTTATTGAACATTTTCATGTTAAAAATAAAAGTAAAATATTGATCGTATCGCATTACTTTCTGAACCGGCGTATCTCGTAAATATAGTTTTATATCAAATGAATATTCTTTCACCATTGACATTTATTTAATACATTTTTATTTTATTCTAGATTTTATACCAACAGCTGGTTAATCACAAAACAAATAAGTTGTTGTTAGTTATTTTATTTTGGTGGTCCATATATTTGCAAATAATATTGACTGGAACAGCATGCATGTTATATATTTTATAAAGGTTTGTTCAAATTGATAAACATGTTTAGATATTTTATACAGGGTTGTTTAAAATAATAGACAGATTTAGAGAATTGATAATTTTTTTGCATTTTTTTCATCTAAACAATATTTACATAAAACATTGATGTAGCCGAAATAGTATTTATACCTATTTTTCTTATTTACAACTTTCGTGGCAACTTAGTTCATTTTCGGTCAAATAAAAACATGGATCACGAATGTTACGTATATTAAAAAAATATACAAAGCTATTCATTATAAAGAAAAAAGAATTTATAAGGCAACCTATACTTAATTAAACTAAATTTAGAGTGCTTTCAAGAATAGATGTAAATGTTTTAATAAATCGTTACAAAATATTACTCCAATAGACCAAAACATATTTGTATTGATTTGTTTCTAATAGTATATACTTATAAAATACTAATGAATGCACCAAGTTTTTGTGTTTAAATATATCGAGCGTTAGCAAGTTAGCAAGTTAGCAAGTTAATGCCTGAAGAGGGATAGAAACTCTAGTAAAAAAGCCTAGTAAATAAAAAGGATCCAAGTGATGCATTCATCCCACATAACGAGTACTTGAATGGTATAATCATATAATCAAGCACATTGTCGAAGATTCGGTCAAGTACGATGTTGAGATAGTCACAGTCAGTTATTTATAATTACTTTTAACATCTTTGTTTATTAGCAAATTTTATAATCACAACCATAACAATAATGCAGTTATTTTTAGCTTACAATAAAATAATTTTTGAAGTTTTTAATTGTTATGTATATAATTAATTTATCGATAAAAAATTGCAATTTCAGTAAAATATTAACTTAAGACGCATTAAATTTAGCTCAATTTAGGATTAATTGAGTTATCATCTATTAATTGATAGTGTTCATTATTAATTTAAATATAATTCAAACTATTTTGAATTATTTGAATTAGTTTAGCATATATGAGTATTTTTAACACACAAGAGAATGCAAGGAGAATTTACTTAATATTTCAAATTATAACGCGACCCTGACACCTCACCTGTGAATATAATCAAATTAACCTATTTACACTTAACCAAAGGTTTTATCATTAAAAATGTATATTTCATTTACTTTTATATATATATATATATAGCAAAGTTATTTTGCCAAACAAATGACTTCCTGAATGTTGACCGCCTATTACTTGGGAAAACGGACTAATTTGAATTATTATAATCAATAATCCCAATTCCGCTAAAACTAAATTTTCAATTTAAAATTATATATATATATATATATATATATATATATATATTATTTTATTTTGTTTCAATATTAATATATTATATTAGTTCAAACATTTATTTTATTTTATTTTCAATTATAACTTCATCAAGTAATTACGTTTAAATTTAAATGAAATTAAATATAAATAATTATTTTAAAACGAAATTAAACTATGTATATAGTACAGATATAATCTAATCTTTATGCCATTAATACATAAATAACTATTATGATCAATGAAACTTAAATTAATTAATAATTTTTATAAAACATTTTATTTGATTAGAATAATAAATAAATACAGTATAATCAAAACAAAGTTCAAGATATATAAAAAAAATTAAAAACTTTATTTGAGTTTTTGTATTTAAGTGATATGCATATAAAGAGTAACAACAATATTGATTGCAAACAGTATACAATAAAATGTCTATAAAATTTAACACACTTGTAGTTTTGGAGTGTATAAACAGTGTACGTATATGGAATAATATAATTTTTGAATTTTAATATTTGATCAGATTTATTCTTAGTATTTAGTTCTTTGAAT
The DNA here is from genome assembly GCA_030264575.1 of Tachinus sp. AB-2021. Taxonomy (NCBI): domain Eukaryota; kingdom Metazoa; phylum Arthropoda; class Insecta; order Coleoptera; family Staphylinidae; genus Tachinus; species Tachinus sp. AB-2021. The sequence continues at coordinate 9,301 of JARJEC010019570.1, forward strand.
TTATTTATTTGCGATTCGTAAAACATGTACGTACATGTCATTATTTTGGTACTGAGTTTTTTTCATAAATATTATCGATATTTTTTATTAATGTCACGAATACTGATACAAACGATGAAAATACAACGAGTAGGAAATGTATTTTTCAAAAATTGGTATTATAATATTGATATACAAACTACGAGGTTAGGTTGGCATAAGAATTTAATTTCTCAAACAGTTTTCTAGTCAAATACCACACAAGACTGAGACTACTCGAAAATAATTCTGCGTTTTTTTTTTCAAGTTTGTTAACACTCTCGTAATTAATGCCTGGTAACAAACTTTTGAAAATGCTTCATATATTCTTGCACTATTCTCAGTCTTTTCTGGTATTAATACTGATAATGATAAAAATAATGAACTGAAACCGCCGGGGTGGAATATTCAATACGGCCTATGTCGAATGTTTGGAAAAGTTAAGTAACGTTAAGCCCGTCTAGCACCTGGATGTGAGACTGCTTACCCACGCCTACCAGCACCATTCCCCACTGGAAAACAATTAACGACAATACATATCGAAAACAAATTTCTGGGGTAACAAACCTTGATCAACATACACCTACATGAATACGGCTCAATGGCCAGTTGGGTAAAACCCAAATACAAACACTACAAATAAAAGTAAAAATAATAGTGACGTAACTTGTAGTGCAACGGACTCTGCTTCGGCTGACTCTGAAAATTCATTGAACGAAAAAAATATTTTACCGAAAATATTGAAAACTTCCAACTGAAAGCCTTTTAGAAATTAACGAAGAAATCTTCTCGATCTCGCCCGGGAGGATGTGGTAAAACAAAAGTTTCCCTTTCTAACGCACATATATTTATTTTAGTTATCCCATAACAGAATACACGTGTACAGAAAATGCTTTTTAACAAACTTTGACAAAACAGATAATGTCATAAAAACTTTACGTACAATAAAGCTTCACCTAAGCTCAGGTCCGTGTACAATCAGAGAGAAAAATGTTTGCAAACATATTTTAAGCTATCCAGCATATAAAAGAGAACTAAAATATATAAACAAAAAAATATATTTTGCTGTTTGCTGTTTCAAACATTATTTCGCTACTTCTGTCTGCACAACAATTATTGAATAAACAAATTTTAAGCAAAATTCTAGTGCACTCACTGGATTGCAATATTAATCACAATCTTTTGCAACTCACATTTAGATCAGAAGTTGAACCGTCCACTGAGAATATTTTGCTGATGCTTCCAACAAAATTACAGCTGCGTTACATGGCTGCATACAAGTTTGCAAATGACGTATAAATTGCGTAAGAAATCTCAAGTTAAATCGGCCTATTTTGATGAATTGTCAAAAAAGTACAAATACTTTAGCTGCGTTTGGATATTCTACCCCGAAAACACTTTTAACAAAAAACACACTTTAGCCGTTCGGAAATTAACCATATTTAACACCATTTACACCAAATGCTATTCGTTTTAACGGTGTACTGTAAACGGTGCTTACAGTAAGCACCCCACCCCGAGAGAGTGTGCACGAGCGGTGTACGTGCCTATGTTCAGTATGTTTAATTAATTTTCAATTAATAACAAAAAAAGGCCGGTAAACCACGAACTTCATTCTTTTTACAGCTTTTCACAGTAATGTCAACAATTATTATTATTATAAAAATGTTAATTGGGACATCCATAGGCGACATCCTAAAATATATTTCATTCAATGATGGAATATCAGTGAGTATTTTCAATAATAATAATAAATATATTCATATTGGAATTAATTATTAAAAATAAAATTTAATTACAAAAGCCAGATTTGGAAATTTTGTTGGCTATTTAATAATTTGATACTAATGTGAACAACAATTTTATTAATTACTTTTTATAAATTAATCTATAGCTGATATTGCTGTCACACCGTTTGAATCATTGCGTTCATTCATTTCCGTTTCCACTACATTACACAGACACCACGTGACCAATACAGCGCACCGCAGCTTTTATAAACGCAATTTTCGTATTGAAAACTTTTATATTGAAATGTGAGTCCAAAAAAGTGTAGAAATAAAAAGTAAACCAATTCAGGGGAACCGGTTAGAATACATGCAGTCACAAATGGGAATGAGTTGGACTGTGCATAAATATAAAATATGATACCGACTACTGTGTGTTCCTTGCACACCCACAATTCTTTTTCTTGAGAACCACTGAAATTATTATCATAAATTGAAAGCTTTTTCGAAACAAAAAAAGAATTTTAACAATAGAACAAATAAGTACATTTAGAAAATAGCATCAGACAATAGATAATTGTCACGAAATACTTGTATGTATAATATATGTGTTTATAAATAATGCTCTCTTTTAATTTAGTTGCTTTATTTTAGAAGTAATTTGGGTGCAAGTAATGACACTCTGCAAAAACCTAGCTCAACTCTCAGTAAATAATGTAAAGAATGTAGGATCAACACTTGTAGTAAAATTACCAGTTACAAAAAACAAAAGGAACCTTGTTTATACTACAATTGAAAAGTTGTTTTGAAATCTATTGTAAATATGCTGTTCTTCAATCAACCACGAGTGAACATGTGCTGTTTTTAAATTATCAAATCTTTAAATACACAATATTACCTGTAGAGATTATCAAAAGTAATTGCTGTTTTTGTCATCTACAATTGTTCTGGATGCAGTGAAACGCCCATATTTTAAAATGCTCATAGAGTACAGATAAGCTTTTCATGAAAAAATTTTATAAGCAAAGATTTAGAGCTTACGCTTTCAGTAGCTTATAAATTAATTAAACTAAATGCACATTTAGTGCGTATTATGGTAAAACTGCGTTAATATTTACAGGAAATGATAAAATTTTGTGAATTAATCGACCGCGCTCTCGAAATAATAATAAGGAATAAAGTTTGCGTTTTTATTTTATTTTAAAATTCAGAAATAAAAGTATATATGGTGTAATAAAAATATAATATTCTATTTTTTATCCAAAACTAAACCTACTACATATGCAGTAGAAACATATTAAAAAATACAAAATTAAATTTGATATAATCATACTGATCATTTTCTTATAGCATATCTAAATGCGCACACCGCTAATTCAATATTACAATTTCTAGAGATGATTTTTCAACAGTGTGGTGCTTTCGACCACATAGCGTGTTCTGGAGGGTTAATTAAATTTAATTAAAACAAATAAAAAAGCAACATACTTAAAGAGAAAGTAAACATATAAGCTAAATGTATTGCAAAATAAGTAGCTTTTTCATCATTCTAATTGTACGTGTATGTTTTGTATTGCGTTCTATGGCACTTTGATAAGTTAAAAGAGATACTTTAGTTTATATACACTCTTTTTTAGTCAAAGCACATGTTTGTTTTATATTGCACTTCTCTGACGAGAATAAGCTTTGTATTTCAAAACAAAAAAGTTAATTACATTCCATAAATAATCCCACTTTGATATGATAAATAATTTTGTTATGAACGTCAAATATTTGCATAATTCCACATATTAAAGTAAATTAACAATTTTGCCCTTTTTAAATTTTCCCTTTTATTGATTTATTTTATAAATATATTAACTTCAATAATTACTCCAATAAAAGTGATAAATTTAAAGATTAATTAATTAAAGTTTTTCAATATAATTGCTGTCCCGACTACAATAAAGATAAGAATATAGTTTTGTCAACGGTTTTCAAATACTTTATTGGTTTTATAATAAAAATTTCATGTCATACATATGATATATATCAAGCACACTTGCGTCATTCAAATAGACACGCGGATGTTCTTTGCAGACACAAAAAATGCAATATCATAAAATGTACATGCATTAAATATGAGGAGCTTTAATTAAATTTGCATAGATCCTGTGCGGTTTTGTTCAAAAATATATGTTGCCGCTTTACAATGGGATACTTTTTTATATTAATTGCAGCATTACGTCGGTTTACTGCAAAAATGGCTATTTTAATTAGTTAATATGCAGTAAATTTATGTAGAACTGTTTAATTTAATAATAAATTTATTATTATTAATTAATTTATTTATTGTGATAATTACTTTTTGCTTATCGGGTATGTTCGGTCTTTTAAATTATATGTTTTTGTTTAAATTAATTAAGTGTATCTTTGTACAGGACAATGCGTAATATCCGAAACGTTTACAAGATAACAAAATTTTATTTATATCTTATATAAATAAAATTTTGTTTCACAAGTTCTATCGGTCGTTATTAATCCCTCTTCTCAATCTATTGAGGGGCGTTGAAACTTCCCGTTTTAAAATTTTTATTGCGTTTTTTATATTTATTTTAATGGTTAAATTCATTTTTTCCACTTTCATTGTAAAATGACAGGTTTTGAAGACGCATATAATTAGATTGGAAAAGAGGAATAAAGTGCATTACTTAGTTTAATTTTTGCTGATGCAAAAATCTAACATGATTATCATTTTATCTCAACAATGAATAGATTATAGCTTCCGGAGAACCGGTAATATCTACACTAATGTTGGTAGTTAGCATTTTACAATTTAGATAACGTAATATTCGACCGACTTAAGGTGGTCCTTTAGAAAAGGAAGCAAAGTTCAACAAATGCGTACGTGGGGCGTGGTGAACAGTCCGAGACAAAAATATTATATAGCAGACTCACTCTACAATGCCTATTTTTGTCTCTTGACTGTTTAGCATGTACCACGTACACCGGTAACCTACACCATCTAAAGTTGATCGTACAATATTTAAATCAAATCTAACCAACAATATATTTGCACTATCAGTTCTGTACGTGAAAAATAATCATTCTAAATTTATTAAGATAAGTAGAATGTTGGCATGTGTTGGTGGAGGATGATATAAAACTAAATATGGATCAGGTTGGGCTCTTCGAAATGTATTTTATATAATTTTTATTTGTATTTTGTATTTCGCGGATTTTGATACTGACTGATACTGATCACATGGGTTTTGTTTTTCGTCATTTCAAAAACGCGAACTTTTGGTTTTATTTTCTCCTATAGGAAGAAAAGTAATAAATTACCAAAAAACCAAAATTATCAGATTTTGGAGATCTACAAATTCGTTTATATGATATTTTGTTATAATTTTCACAGCTTTCTTGTAAATTGACTAAAAGTTTTACTTTTTGACATTTATAATGCGTTTTTATAAGATATTAAAAAATCGATCTAAAACTAATTTAATTTAATTTCTAGGGTTAAATTACTATAGAATTGAGCAACTACCTATCATCATTTGTTATTCTGTTCAAATGAAGGCCATTTATGGCGATTTTTGAAGAAAAATTTACCATCACGTATTGCCAACTTAACCAATCGAAACGAATTCGAAACATATTCCCCAAATTTCAGAACGCTATTTTAAAAAAACTGATTAAGTTATGCTTTCCACACACATACACACAAACACACATACATGCAGACATTTTTCTAAAAACTGCTTTTTTAGATTTAGGATTTAGTTGACATACGTCATTTGGTTATATAAAATTGTGTTGTTGTGCACAAATATTTAAATTAACAATTATGAAAGTGAGAACGATAGCGAAAATATTATCCCAAGCACTCCATCTAATATTCTAACAAAACGAGTATTGTGCCATATTGGATATTTTACATTCTAGATGGAGAGAATAATACAAAAATTAATACAAAGCTTTTATGATTGTGTGTAATGAAAATAAAAAAAATAAAATATTGAGAAACAAATTGCTTGCATATTTTGGACAGAAAAGCAAGAAATAAAAACATTCAACATTGTATATAATAAAGTTGATTCGACATCCAATTTGATTATTAATTAAGAAAGGGCTTTGTTGAACAGTTATAATTTAATTTAATTGCTTAATTTTTACATCGATAGGATGGCGGAAGTTTCGAGAAAAACTTCTCACTTTTTCAGCGCTACAATGGAGAAAATGAAAGTTAAAAGTGGCTTGGAGAAGAGCATATCCTCAAAAATTTTATTTTCTAATCATTTTTGTTATTTTCAGCTACCTTTATTGACCTAATATAAATTAATTAATAATAAAACCATATAATAATATCTAGCGGTACATTGGTACTAATAATGATTTTCAAAAATTATCTTAAAAACAATCTAAATCCCATATTTTATTCACCTTGTACTCTATTCTTAATTATTTAACTTTTTCAAGTAAAATTTCTATAGCAAGTTAGTGAGTCTGCAAAATAGAAACAGAGCTCAAAATGGTTTTAATGGTGACGATAAAAACAGTTAACACACTAGAATTAAATAAAACAGGATAACCGCTGTCAAATATGTTTCTGCGCATAAATAAGAGAGATAGAAATTTGAATAATCGTATTTTAGTTCTAGCTTATATAATATTTAGTATTATAAAACAATAAATTAATAATAAGATATAAATTAGAAATAAAACTAATAATTACTTTTAAACTTAATTCCTTCATACGGTTCAGCAATTTTAAGTGTCTATTGAAAGAATATTAATTATATGACTATCAAGGCGTAGCACATACTGATTTTTTTAAATTATTGAATATGTTAGCACATGTATTTTTTAATTAAATAATAGTATTTGGTGTTTATATTTTGCTTAATAGTAAATTTAAAACTATTTCATAGAAACTCAATTTTCATTTATTTCTAATAAAATCTCTGACAAAAATCCCATTGTAAATATTATTTTTTAATATCATTGGTTTTATTTGTATAGCCCGTCACTCATTCTGCCGCTTCAATTGCAGTTGTTATTCTATTTTAGTTATTCTATTTGCTGTGACTGCTGTGTTATTTATTATTTGAATACTCCTTGCATATTTATATTTTTATGCATAAATTTATTATACGGATTTATATTTATATTTAAATCAAACTTTATTCATCCAAATATAAATTATTTTGTTTGAAAATATATCGTTATATAAAATTTTCTCTTAATCAAATCAACAAAGATATTTAGCTATACTTGTTGAAAATAAATTCAAACCTCTTATTTCATTATAAAGGTGTTTCATAAATAAAAATCTATCTAATGTAGTCAACGAAGAGAATAAAACTGGCAATAATCTGTATTGTGCAGTTGAGTCGATTGCTTAAAGTTCAGTTAAAAAATTAAATTTAATAAATAGAACATTTTTCGACATTAAATCATAAAACTTTAATTTAATTAGTAATAATAGTTAATGTTGTATTAGTAGATATTGTTTATATTCACCCAATCTCCATTACTTAGGAATATTGTGTTTGTAAAATAAAATAAAAATATAAGTAAAGCAAAAAGAAGAAACCGAGTGAATTTAAAACGAGAAGAATATGCACGTTTTTGCATTTAAATAGAAAGTTAAGTAATAAACACATTTCACGTTTATCAATCTGAGAATGTGATATGATTATATACCAGTAGAAATGCTGTAAAACATCAAATAAAAGGCAAAACATTCATTAATTAAGGTAAAATTAATTTGTAAAAATTGGTAAAATGTTATCAAAGAGCTTTTGTGTAAAGACGTCAGGGATGTTGTATATCAACAATTTTATTTAACATAAATGTGCAAGAGCACTTAGGGAATGGACATAAAGTGCAGAGCAATGGACATAGAAATAGGAGATGCCTATGCACGCTGCGCATACCACTAACATATTTACAATTAAAAATGCAAAACTATAGAAGCCTATATACATATATGCACGTAGCTGGATGCCTTTAACAAACAAGTTAAATTAAGATAACAGATACTAATATCAGTATAAATAAAATTATATATGTAAAGAACTTACCTAATCGAAAAATAACAAAGTAAAATGAAAAAAATCTACAACACGTTGGTGAAATTGTCTTATAAATACCACGTACCACACCTACGCAATACGTAGAAGAGAAACAGAAAAAGATTTAAAGCAGTAGGGATGGACTTAATGAAATATGAGAAAATACGCAATCAAATAATAAAATCGATGCACACAATGTGACAACAAAGTAATTTACTTATTATGTTCAAGAAAAAAAAGAGATCAGAAAATAGAAAGAGATTTAAAGGAAAAACTTGACTACATTGACTACTTTAATCTTTTTATCACTACCTACTTCAATCTGTTCTTTTTGCAAAATGCGACAATGCAACTTTTGTATTTCACGTTAATATAAGTGAAACAAATATTTAAATTTTTAAACAAATCTTAAGTGAACAGGATTGGAGTGATGTCTATGTTCAAAATAACACAGACACAAAATGGAATGTATTTCCAAACAAATGTTTACTATTGTATAATGAAGTATTTCTAAAACTTAGATGTAAAACAGAGAATAAGCATTTAAACTTTAATGACAACAAAAAATTGTAACCTGTAATTATTTCTAGAACGTTTAATTCGGTTAACCATTCTAGAAATAATGTCAATGCGGGGATTAAGCAATCTATTAATCAAATATCTAAACCACTTATCCACATCAAAAATAAAATGTGCGTGGAAGGTACATTTCCTGAACAATTGAAATTTTCAATAGTCAAGCCACTGTTCAAAAAAGGCGATCCATCATCATCTGCTAACAAATCCTCAAATTTTTTTGTAAGTAATGAACTTGTTAAACAAATACAATATTTTAAACAAACAACAACATGGTTTTGTTAAAAATAAATCAAGAAATACAGCAACATTTGAATTAATAAAAATGAATATAAACACTTTAGATATCAAAAAAATTCCGTTAGGTGTATTTTTAGATTTCTGCAAAGCTTTGGAATTAATCTGTATCCGAATACTTTTGCAAAAACTACACAAGTATGTTATTAGAGGTTCATGCCATAAATTAATAAAAAGTTTGTTAACGGGTAGAAAAGAAGTTGTAATATTAAATAATAATAATAAACCTGAGTGTAGCAATATTTTGGAGCCAAATACCATAAAAAATTAAAAATTAAAAAAAAAATTATCAAATTTGCCGATAACTAATTTCTATTAGTAGTAGACCCAGAGTACAATGACAGTTCTTCAGTAGTCAGTAAAAACTTACAAGAAATAGATACTTGGTTAAACTAAAATAATTAATCCTAGATAAAGAAAGAGGAAAATACATTATCTTTAAAACTAAATAGAACCAACACCAATATCCGGCAGATACTAAACTAAATGAACATATATGCCAATTCACAGAAAACTGCAAATTTCTTGGAATTTATATAGAAAGTAATTTATTTTATATTTAATAAATTACAAAAAGCACTATGCATAATTATATATATATATATATATATATATATATATATGTTTTTTTACTTAAAAACAAAATACGGTATAATATTTTGGGAAACGATGCGTTTTGTGATGCACAAAGCCAAAAAATTTGCCTATATATATATATATATATATATATATATATAGCACAATTTATAAATGGTCGAAAAAAGCCTCTTTAAGCGTGCATCAAAAAACAGATCAATAAACTTCAAAAATACTATTTTGACATTTTTCTACTATACGTACCTTAATATTCTATATACTCCCTATAAAATAAAAGAATATCTATCTAAGTTATAAAAAGCTGTTTTATACATTATCTTTACAGCACTCAATGATGAAGGCTAAATAAAAACCCAATATTCAACTCTACATCAGAAAAAATAAAAAATATATCAACAATCCTTAGCTACATCTGAAAAATATAAGCAGACATTGACTTTGCACACAAAACACTAAATTATATGCGCCTAGTTCTTAACTATACTTCCATAATATTCTCCATTTTTTACAAATCCTCTTAACTAAGTAAACGTAGCTCAAAAAAGTAACCTTCGAATATAACCACTTCAATTTGACATTATAATCGCTGTTTTGAAAACCTTATAATATCTAGAGATAATGCAATAACAGCAAATTTTAAAACACTACTACCAGCATATTCTAATATTTATTAAGAGCAACACAATTAATCTCGTGATATATATTTTGGACCAGTCACACATATTTTTAATTGTTAAAATTGAAAAAAAAACTAAATCGCATTTCAAATGTGATTTTAGAAGAGATTAATGGGAACTAAGTCAAACGAGGTTCGGAATGAAGTGTTGAGAAGAATAAAAGAAAACAAAACATTTGTCACTTCATTGAGAATTGATAAAGTATGCATTAAGAAGAGATTATTTATTAAAGAACGCGAACTAGAAGTAAAAGAAAAACGATTTAATGTCTGATATTTTAAGAAAAAATATATAAATATAATATAAAGACATAGTAAAATGAATGAGTGGCACGTAAAACCAACAAAATACAAAAAACAAAATGATGCTGATAAAGAAAATTTTAAAAATATATTTTAATAAATTGTGGAGAATGATTTGACAGAGACGGCAAATTTTTAAGTTGTGTAATTTAAAAAACAATAAAAATTCCACAAAAAAAAACCATAACTTCCTAAAAAAGTTTTGTAATAATAAAGCTTCTAAAAATTTTAATTAAAAAATGCTACTTGCTAATTAACTAATTATTACTTGCTGCTTATTAAAAAGGTATAAAACTAAAAATAATTGTATGCTATTAATGTATAAATAATATGATTTCCAACACATATGCACTGAGACTACCTCAAACAAAGCGCAGCCTCAAAGATCAATTTTCATAAACTTTTTGGAATAAATCCATATCAATAATAGTGAGTTTAAGGTTTGCTTCCAAACTTCTAAGTCGACAATTATCACTGGTTTACTGGTGTAGACTAGTGACTAACATAGGCCCACAAAAATTCTAAACCTCTTTTCAAAACAAAATTGATTGCAGCAAAGCTGTCTTATTTATACTAAACTTTTTTCATATTAGAAACATAGAATATCTGTAATGGAAAATCACTAATCAAGCATAAAGTGAATGAATTCCAATTGCTGTTCTGATGTCGAACTCAATAGCGACTCATTTGCGTGTTTCTCAACACCATGCTCAACAGGAGCAACTAGCTTTTTTGGTGCATACTCTACGACGTTTCTGCAGATGCGTATTATCAATCAGAGACTAGAGTATGCAGAGTGCAAAAACGATTCAAGGTTGTTCGAATTAATTGCTCCAGATAATGTCAACACGTAGTGTACACATTTCACAAACTAAAACATGGTTTTCAAATATTATTTATGCAGATTACAACGTACGTTTACTGATGGTGAAATATTAAATCAAACTGAGCAATTTGTATGCTATCAGATTTCAAATTGGCTGTTGCTGCAAAAAGTATTTGTAATTTCAAAGAACAAAACTTTAAAAGCACCCTCTATAAGAAATATTATCTAATAAAATACCTGCATCAACATTAAAAAAGTGCTTCAATTTAATTTTTTTAATAAATATTAATGATAAAAATGTATCGACATATAGAAAGTGTTATATGGCAACGCATCAAGAAAGTTACAAAAGTTTGGCGTAATTTTCATCTCGATTAATTAGTAAACAAGGAAGCAAAAATTTAACTCATTAAAACTAGCCCACTTGCGGTTTTACTTGTGTAAATAATGCTTAATTCCGCAAAGTTAATGTTAAAATTGATTTTAATTTCAATGTCAAAATTATAAATTATGCAACTTATGTAAAATATAATTGTAATATAGTTTAAAATTTCATTATAATTCCGTTTTATGTTTGCAATTGAATAAAGATTGATGAATAATTTAAAGTATTTTAAAGGTATTGAATATTAATTAAAATTGTATGAACTCATTTAACCGGATATTGTGGACTTGTTGAACAAAGTGTTTGTTATGCCGTAACAATCGAAGGAGTGATTATTTCCTATTAAATGATCGGCATAATTTGATTGATTTTTATTTTTATTTAATAGAAAATAGTCACTCTTTACAAATTTCAAAATTTTACAAAAATGTAATAAATGTCTAAAATTAAATTTACTAGAATCAATGGAAATTAATAAATATAAAAATCAAAACATTCTAATAAAATCTGTTAAATCAACTTCGTTTAAATAATTCCCTTATATCAAACATTTAGAAATTTAATTTAAAAAAATTTACTGTTAAATCAAATTGTAATATGTCAATTTAAATATTTTTTTATTGTCAATTGTTTTACATTTGTTACATTTATTTTTTATTATATTTATTATTGAATTAAAAATAGTTTGAACCAATACTTTTAATTTATATGGTCCACCCGCCCACCCAGCTAATTCATAGTTTGGAGATCATGCCCAAGTTTTGTGATTTTTTAAACAATATAATCACGGAAGAGTGGAATTAATATCCAATCTCTGGATGACACAATAACTACTGGATGGGTGGGTAAGTCACATAAGTTAAAACTTTTGGTAACCCCAATTGAAATATATTTAAAATTGTCTTTAAAAATAGTTTTATTTATGTAACCGACCCATAAGCCATTGGGTCATCCAGAGATTAGATATTATCCCCATCTGTTATTTGACAAATGACATTAGCCTTATATAATTAAGAAAATCACAACAGCTGGCGAATATTAATCCAATCACTTAGTAATACAATAACCGGGCGGGTGGGTAGGTCTCAACTTAAAAATATTTTGAAAGACAACTACATGAGAGGTGACACAAATTAAAACAATTGTTTTGCAATTTAAATACCTATAATTAAAACTGTCTTTGAAAATATTTTTAATTTATATAGCACACCCACCGACTCAGCTGTTCTGTCATCCAAAGATTAATCCCACCAGCTATTGTATTATCCAGAGATTGAAAATTAATCAACCTTTTTATAATTATTTGACAACCAACACTAGCCATCTGTGATTCTATTGTTTAAAAAAAATACAACAGGTGGGTGTTAATATTCAATCTCTGGATTCCAAAATAGTGGGGCGGGTGGGGGGGTCACATAAATTTAAACTAATGGTAACAGCAATTGCAATATAATTAAAACTGTCTTTCAAAATATTTTTCATTTATGTAAATTAAAATCTTACTTTTTATTTTTATTTGACAATCAGCATTAAATTAGATGGTGCTAGCGCCGGATGCTCAAGATACCGTGGACTGATAAAGGCACAAATGTTGATG
>JARJEC010019580.1:0-25431 GCA_030264575.1 Tachinus sp. AB-2021
AACATAACACAGTTATACAGTTGTAAATAATAAATCTATAATATATTATTTATTGAATAAAGTAAGTTCAGTCAGTTCTTGTCAAATAATACTAGTACAATATATTAGTTATCGTTATAAAACACAAATTTCGCAACAGTATTAGAAAATGTGACAGTTATTTGATTAAAATTAAATTAACTTAGAATATCGATATACAAGTAGTTGCAGAAAACTTTGTTTCTTATGACATAATCGCATAAGAAATATAGTTTCTTATAAAGGCAGGATAAGCCACTGCTGACGCAGAAACAAAACAACTCAAGTCTTATATAGGCCAGATTCAAATTATCTTTGTCGGTAAAACCTTCGTACAGAGTGATTTTATCGATTAATCAAACTTTGATAATAATTGTCTAAAACGGATGGTACATGTTTGTAAAAGTGCTATGATTTTGGTTCCATGGCTGCTTTGGCATTAGGATGCTTTACATTTATTGATGGTACCGCAAATGTGAAAAATATTAACATACACTGCAAAAAAGCCCACATATTAAATTTTGTAGTTTTTCCGGAGGATGCCACACGACTAAACCAACAAAAACGTGGACCAGTGACCATGATCTTGACTAACTGACCTTGTGATCATAACAGTGTAGCATAAAATAATACAAAAATTGAAATACAGCCCACAACATACGATTTTTAAACTTAGAACTAAATTGGTGTACACTTTTTAATAAATTTAATTCAGAAACTTGCGGATTTAGTTTTGTCAATAAAAAACCAAATTGGAGTGACAATAAAATATAAATGTGATATTGACTCCATATTAAAAATAAAATTTTTACTATGTCCCATTAATTAGTTGCCAGTGTTGCCACACAAAATAAAGTTTCTTTGTTATTTTGAAATGATACAATTTTAATATTTTGGAGGATTTGAAATAAATTTTTATATATTTTATCACAATTTATTTAGTCACACCGTGACTGCAGTTTCGACTGAACCTCTAAATAAATTGTGATAAAAAACATAGTAATTTATTTGAAATCCTGCATTATGAATTATCACTTAGTAACGGTCGATTCTATCAATTTTCTTTAATATTTTGTTTTTATATTTAAAGATTTAATTGTTGTTAATTAACTAATTGCCTTGTAATAAATTAAAAACTTTTTGAAAAAGTTAAAAACTTGTTTTTGTCTTTGTTGTTTTTACTATTATTTATGAAAAAAGTTTAAATTTTGATAAAATGTTGATTTTTTTCTGAATTTTTTTGTCTTTTCGTATTTTTTTTTAACAGTGCGCTTTTCTCTGTTTTTTTTAAACATCATCTTGCATTCTTTTTTTTAGTTTTGCATCCATCATTCTTTTTATTAAATTTTTTTGCAATACTTGCCCTTTGTAACCTTTTTTATAATTGTAGTTATAAGCGCTGTTTCTTTCAAACTCATACTACTTGCATAAACTTAAACTAAAAATAAAAACAAAAAATTATTCTTATATACAAATATTGGAAAAAGTAAAGGTTTTATGGCGCTGGCATTGCTCAATGATACAAAACTAATACACAACAAAAAACAATTATTAAAAAATTTTGACAATTTTGTACACTGTACACTTTTTGGCAGTTATGGAATCTTAATCAATGTAAATATATGGAATCTTAATCAAACTAAAACTTTTATCTCTTTCTAAGTATTTTTTCCATCATCACTATACCAATGCACCTTTTCTCAATTTTTTTGAATCCAAATTCATCACTATATTTTTCTTTTTTATTTTTACGATCTATTTATTTATTACTCTTAATACGATATCTGGAAAATTTATTATCAATGATATTGGTATTATTTTTGTTTATTGCAAGTTCACTTAGCAATATCTGTTCTAGCTTCAGAATATTTTTTCGTCGCTTTCCGCTTTTACATACCATATCAGTACACGATAATAATAACTATTTTTTCTTTAATTCTATCAGTATTTTATCCGCCATTAAAAAAATTCCAAATTTCATATTATATTTATTGGCTGAAATCATTTACATCAGTTATGTACAATCTTTTTTTTTGACTTTTTCCAACTATTTTGGTTTTGTATTTACTTTGTAAGATTTATTATGTAACCTTTTCATCTTTCAAAACTATCTTAGTCATAAATGTTAATATTAAACCATTTTTGTTTTGCAAACATCGGATTGAAAGTTAATAATAGTGAGTTTAACGTTCCACTTTAAATCAACGGAATTGTGTATTTTATTCATAATAAAAAAAGCTTAAATGAAAACCGATAAACACATATTTTAAATTAAAAACGGAAAGCAATTACAGTGCAAGTTATTTGAAAAATTATAGCATTATTTATGTTTCTAGAAGCAAATTAAGTTTGCAAGTGCATATAAGTAATAAAATCAAAAGGTGCTTTTTATTAGAGATCATTGTAAACTAAACAACGTTTATTGATTAAAAAATTGTAAAATAGTTATCCCATGAACAAAAAATGCTTCAAATCAATCATAAATTATTTCTAAGTGTTACTTACTATGTTAACATTATTGAATTATATGCGTCGTTGCACATACATACTAAATTGTATGCATATCTTAGGAAATATTTATAATTATAAAGGATTTGTTACATAAATATTACTCATAATATCAAAGAATGCTATTGCCCTTGGTAGGAATCATCTACCCCAAAAGGTTATACTACTTTAAGAACTTACCAGTGGGGGAACAGCTGTGTTACAAGAAAATTCCATATATCGCAGTTGATATAAAAGTGGCAGCCAATATAATAAAACTTAGCATCAAGGTCTTATTTAAGGGTAAATCGATAGACAAAATATATGAATTTGCTTATCTAACTTAACATGATATTTCCAAAAGATGCATTTTTATGGATTATTTAGCAATGACACGTGCAAAGGGGTTATTTAGTTGCTTGACCATTATTTTTCAAACAAATAATACACTAGGGGTGACAATACAGTTGCAAGTAGAATTACGTATAGATTTTCTCCCCTATCTAATGTCTTCAACCCCTTTGTCCACATAAATTGCTTGCTTAGATTGTCCACCCTAATTCAGGATTTGAATTTTCATAGAAGTTTAAGATGAAATATATAAATAAAAATAATTTAAAAAATAAATAAATAAATAATTAAATAAATAAATTTAAAAAAATAAACAAATAAATAAATAAATAAATAAATAAATTTAAATAAATAAATAAATAAATAAATAAATAAATAAATAAATAAATATATAAATATATAAATATATAAATATATAAATATATAAATATATAAATAAATAAATAAATAAATAAATAAATAAATAAATAAATAAATAAAAATAAACGCAATATAAGTAGATTATAATTGTGCACTTACAATAACAACTGCAACAATTTATTATTATTACAATATTATACAGCACCAGTTTCAAACTTAAAATGGTGAATTTTTATTATTAATGTTGATTTTCGGGACATATTATTTCTGATCAGTGTACTCGCATGACCGGGAACGAAAAATTAAATTAACAAAAAAATGTGAACTGCTTTGAATGGCAATCGAACCTGTCAGGACAACATAACAGGGCCTAACAATCACTTTTCACCCTTATTTATTAACCGAAATCAATGTTGAGGTAAATCAGAAATACCTATAAACAAAAAAAATGCCTGACATTTATGGTTCATCTAATTCACTGTGAATTTTGATGCCGTTCGGGTAGAAATATCGGTCGATGCAAATCGTATCCTCTCGCTCTTTAATGTCACACAAGCGAGAGGGAAATATTGGTTTTCGGTGTTTTTTTTTTGTTGGTTTATTGAGGGAGCATTCGTCATAGAGCATGAGATGTGTTGACAGAACTGTTCTAAAGCCTGACTGATCGGAGGTCATGGGCCATTCAGTTTTGTCAATTCTCAATCCCAGATTTTTTTGCGTTCCATTAAACGACAGTAATGTATTTGCAAGCTAAAATCGCTCGTAAACACAAATCTTCTATACAGCTACACTTGTTGCTATTACCTTTCCATTTTTATTTTACAGATTTTTCATTTAAATGTCGAATTATTCACGTGCATAATATCTGCTGGACGCATTGATACTTTTGTCCACTTTTATATCTGACATATATTTGGATAACCGCGATGCTTTTTGATGCTTTAAAAACTTTTTATAAATGAATTTAACGGTTCGCTACAACTGTTTACTGTATTATGCATACGATCCGTGCGGAACAAAACGGTTCCGGAAATATGTTGTAATCAATAAGCCGCCTTTTATAGTTTTCTTGCCTGTCGCTAGCAAAAAATTAATGAACAGGTAGAAATAAAGTAAAACCATTTAAGATTATGACATATATAACATATGTCTGATGTTTCTTTACTTCTTAAAATAAAATAATAATGTGTTATAATTAACTATCATTTGAAATTTAAAAAAATAATAGATAGATAAACAGTAAAGCTATCATTAGAGAAACGTTATCATATATTTGACAATAAAATTTAAAATTATTATTTGAATAAAATAAATGAGGTGTTAATTATCATGTTGAGTCAATCTAAGAAATGCAATTCGTATAATTAAATTAAATAAAATAAATGGTGAATAATCTATTATCTATAATTAAATTAAATTAAATATTAAAATAAACTATTTATCTATTATAGTTATCAAAATGACTCTTATCATTTTTAAGATAAAATATTATTATTTGAAAATAATGCTATTCTCACAACTAAATATATCAAATATTTGAAAAATAATTAAAAATTAAAAAAAACAACAGTTGCGTTAAATAACTTTTAAAAATTTTGTGCCTATATTTTTAAATTTTTTTATACTAAGTAAATTAATTTTTAAAAATTATTGTTTATGTTGTCTATTCAAAAAAATTCTAATAACTTTACAATTTTTATTTTTTAAAACTTATTGATAATTTTTATAAGTATTTTAAACTGTGGCGTATTTATTTTTTAAATATATTTATGTGTTAAAATTGGCTTAAAAATGAATTATTAGTTAAAACTAGTCGCAATAATAAATATCATAGTTGAAGAAGGGAAATTTTATAACCTTTTAATAGTTCAGTCTAAATCATTGCAGTTAGTTTTATTGTCATTAGACATTTCAAAATTTTGTTTTCTTTTTTTAAAATTATTTTTTAATAAATTTTGGAAAAAATTTAAATCAGTAGAGAAGTCAGATTTCTAAATAATTACATCCACATTGTAATATTTACTGTACTGTTATATTTTTCATAATTGTTGTTTATTAAAATTTATTGAAAATGACAAAAAATCCGGAAAAATGAAATTTTATTAAAATATTATTCAAATTAAAAATAATTTTTATGAATAATTAAATATTTATTTTAACTTGGTTTAATTTTTTTTTTAATTTCGTCATCTATTTCAATATTTGATAACATTATCAAATAAATACATTGGTTGACAAATTAATTTAACTATTACTTTTTTTCTTTTTTATGATTGTTTGTTTGTCAAGAAGAATAATTTACTTTTAATGATTTGTTTTTTTTTTATAATTATAATTTTTAAAATGGTTAGAGTAAGTGGTTGTAGACTCTTTTTGTAGAAAAAATATAAAATGCTAGAAATTTATTTAAAACATTAAACAAACCCAACAAGCAACTATTGTAACTAGAGACCGGCTTGCTAAGTATTACGCTTATGCAGAATTTAAATAGCAACAACGTGATTTCTTGAAATGAGTACGAATTACAACAAATTAAAGCATTTAACACAATTTTTTTATGCTTCTTTTTGAGATTATAATGCATTTTGTAGTATTTGTACTTATTTAATACTTATTATTTTATATTTTTGTAAATTTATATTTTTATACCTACATATATAAATATGTTGAAAATTAATAAATAAAATTATTCTACATATCCAGAAAACGTCAAATTAATAATATGAACGCTGAACCTCTTGCCTGCTATGTGCGGTAAGCAGTATATCATACATGCCATAGCTTTTGAAGGAATACATGCGAATTCCCTGTGCGGTAAATCCTCAAGATTTTATTCTGCGTACGTAAATAAAATGCTTGGCAATATGGTTGCGTTGGTTTAGGAAGAAAGCTGATTCATGTTTTCCCGAACCTGTGCACCTTGAATCAGTTGAGTTAAGATTTTACTTGATTGTCATTGTATTTATTCTTTATAATGCCTAAACTGAAACCGTGGGTAAATGAATGGATTAAAGACTATCTTGAATAAAAATTTCAAAATAATCATTTATTTTGTCAAGCCTGCATTAAGACGGTAAGATGTAAAAATTTAAAATATTATTCTTCTTTTGTGATCTTGCATATATTTGTTTTAGGTTAGGTTTTTAAATAATTCCTTTTTATATGCTTATGTTGTATTTTATACACCAGACCGGTTTCAATGTGTTACAGCTTCATCAGTACATTTTATTTCTATATTATATATTTGTTTATGTTATGTATCGTGGTTCCCTCCAAACTTCAGCATTGGTAACATAAACCAACATCTAACATAAAAATAAAATCCACTGATGAAGCTGTAACACAGCGAAACCGGTCTGGTGTATAAAATAAAAATATAAGCATATAAAAAGTACTATTTAAAAACAATATTACCTCTGTAATTAAACTTTTATAATTATTGAAGATTCAATGCGATAAGAAATATAACATAATTCAGCATATAAAAACAATATTACATCAAGTACGCCTGAAAAAATATAAAAACGAACCAAATATTCAACAGACAATTGTGATATCGTTTGCATCTACTTTCAGGTACAACGAAGAATCTCAATTTAATTTTGATTTTTGCAAAATGATGATACAGGCAACTATTCAACAGAATAACTTACAAAATAGTTCTTTTAAATTTTTCCTGGACAAGTATTGCCATATACATATTCTCAACGAAAGTACACTTCGAACAGTTGTAAGCTCTGTTTTCAAAGAAACTATTTAAGAAATTAAAAATATTATTTGAAATAATCATATTTGGTTTAGCGTGGACAAGACAACTGACGCATGTGGGAGGTGCATTGCTAATATAATAATAAGAGTGCATTATGATGAAATTCCAACAAAAGAATTTAAAATCAGTTTGAAAGAATTAAATAAAACAAATGGTAACACGGTATTTAAGTTTGCACATGATGAACTTATCATTTTTTTTTCTACCGAAGGCCGTACCATCTGAAATAATCTTGTTAATGCTTTCAGACGTAGCACTATACATAATCAAACCTGGAACAAATTAAAAATTACTGTATGAAAATTTAATTCACGTGACATGATTGGCTCACGGTCTCAATCATGTTGTTGAAACGATACGATTGCAGTTTCCGTTAGTTAACGAGTTGATTAAAACCGGCAAAAAATATTTGTTAAAACACCTCTGCGCGTTCAAATGTTTAAAGAAAGATTGCCTGACATCTCGCTTCCTCCAGAACCAGTACTAACGAGATAAGGTACTTGGCTGGATGCTGCCATTTACTACGCCCATCATTTTGAAAAGTTTGAAGTAATTGTTCTTAAATTTCCAGAAACTGCTAGTAAATCGATAAAGGATTGCCAAATAGTTATTAAAAAACAAGAACTTAGGCAAAATTTTGTAAGCGAAAGTATAAAATATTTAGAAACGCAGAAAGTTCCATGACAACAAATCGATTGAAATAATTAACAATTTTAAATATTCTATTTCTGCAGTTCCTGGACGTATTAGCCCAATAGTGAAAACTTAGACGAGATTTTTTAAAAAAATAAGGGATTTGAAATAGAAACAATTTTGACATCCAACTCTTATTAATAAATACAAATATTCGCTAAGTGTTGATGTGGAAAGGAGTTCCTATAAAACTATTTTAAGCGAAAAAAGATACAATTTGACAGTTCAACATTTGAAACAATATTTAATAATAAATAGTTTTCAAACAGAGTGATGCATGTTAACTGATTCAAACTTTGTAAACTTTGATTGTAAAATAAACCTAATACAAGTTTTCTACATGTTTTATTTGATAGTTTTTTTATTACAAATAAATTAATAAAAATAATAAGTCAAATTATAAATAAAAATATTTATAATAATGGTATTTAATCTCCAAAATATGACTAATCAATTATATTATGGAATTTTGTTAATTTTTGAGCTTATTTACTTATTTTAAAGCTTATTTGCTTAAATTAATGCATTTTTTGATTTTTTTGAGCATATCTAAGCACTATTTTTAAATTTTTAAAGCTTATAAATCCGGTCTCTAATTATCATAATGCCAAGCCGACAATCAAATAAAAAAGATAAAAAAAAAGGTTTAAAAGCAATTATTTATATTCACGCAATAATCAAAAGCAGACAATTGTTTTACCCTTCATAAGAGCTCATCAGTGCATTTTAGTGATTTCCGCATCTCATAGAAGCAAGGAATGAACTGAATATTTATGTTTATTTTGTTCATTATTTGTTTGATGTATTTATATATTTATCTTTATCTTGTTTGCAGAGAAAATAAAAGGTATTGCAGATGCTGCTTGAAATACTTGAAGAAATGGAATCAATGTGTGGACTTAGTATATAAAACAAGCCAATAAATATAAGAGCAAATAAAATGACTTAAGTAAGTACTAAACATACAGAAAATTTGAAATAAAACTTGAAAAAATGATTTTTGAAATGTTTTGTTTGCAGTGAGTTCCTATGCTAATGTAGATTTGCACTATATGATAGGACATTAATAGAAAATTACTAGCCCATGAGAATTTTTAAATTTCTAAATTTACATCTGTTTTGAAACTACTAGTCTAATTGTCATTTATGTTTAATATTTTTCTAATTTTTATTCTTTTATAAAACTTTTGTTCGATGTCTAATATCAAAGTCAAAGTATTGGCCATTTTTAAAATGTGGAGATGATAATAGATTATTTAAGCAGTATTGTTTATGTTGGAAAAAGTTTTTTAGCACAATTGCCGAAATGCATTTTATTACTGAATTTGCACATAGATTAAAATAAATAAAATTTTACAAATGTTCTTTTAATTGTGTGAATAAATAATCAGATAATCTATTAATAAAGGGAAATACAGACCTTTTTACTTTATTGGTTTTTTTGATGTTGTGTATAGGTGCGATTGATCATTATTCATTGTTGTGTATAGATGCGATTGATCAATGTTGTTTAAATTGAACTGAAAAGAAAAACCAAAGTTAATTGAATAAAATTCTTGATTATATAATATTCTTTTCTTAATCATATTAATAAAGTTAACTTTCTATGAGATGTAAAAATAGAACAATGTCAAATATAATATAAATGTTCATTCTAAAAATTATAAAATTAAAACTCAACAAATACAATAAGAAAAGTTTATATTTCATACCTTATTCACAAACCATATATACATTTCGACATCTGTGTGTCATTATCAATGGTGATTAAATTGAATTCAACCATATTCGGACATCATATATTGAATATTATTGTTATCATATTAATTTTTAATGCATAAAAATATTATGGTGTGATTTATAAATATGAAATTGAGACACATTGAGAGTAGAAATTAATGAATTTATAATGAATGATATAATCTAATTTCTCAATAAAATTTTATAAAATTTACTAAAAGCTTAATTATTTTTTTAATAATTAGTAAATTTAACAAATAGATTATATTTAAAATTGAAAAAAAATGCAAAATTACATAATCCTAACCAAAAATGATTATTGTTATTACAATATTTATTGCAATTATTGCTTTTAGACGTTATAATTAATTATTCAACAAGAGTTTAATTGAGCGCAGAAATTAATGCTTGTATAGTTCGATCTCAAAATGGTCTTGCAGCCTTCTAATCTAAATCTGTATTGATTCGTGTAAACCCTATTTGAACATTGAAATGGCTATCTTAATTGCTGATAGATAACTTAAGAATGGAGTGACCATGTCCTCGGGCCATTTATCCTGAAGTCTTGTCGTAGTCCAGGCATATGAATAGGAGTGATTAGGACCCCGAACAACTTACTAAGTTGCAAGCCCTTGTTATTGGAACTAATAACTGCCGTGAGCTACAGAGTGTTTGTATAAGGTGACCGCTCCTAAATTATCTGCAAGTTTACTGTAAAAATTACTTTTGGGTTTACCAGAATGATATGAAGTTTCAAATCATTAGGGAGGTGTGTAATTTAATTGAAAGTTTACCAACGGGAACTTGTTTATTTGACTATTATTCAACCGATAAAAATCGTTTATGATTATTATAATACAATGACAAGTATGGAAAATATATGTTTTGTAAGGGGAAACGAATGTCAGTGTCTGGAAAAGGGTGTTATGCATGTAAAATGTTGTACGTTTTAAGTCATAGTAATTTTTATGTGAAATCTAATCAAAGTGTAGGTAATCCAGGATTTACGACGGGAGGCAATTAAAGCCCTGCAGGATACGCAATAAGTGCGGCCAGCGACAAACTCGGAGTGACGTCCATTCCGGTTCACCGGAGCCGCTCCGGTAATGTATGCATCGGGTATTAGTGTCGTTAAATCACATCACCTCACTCTAATTGAATGCTAATTTATCATGTAATTAAATTTTTATAATAATTATTATTTATTAAATGATTATTCTCAATTTTTGTAAATGAAAAACAGTCAATATATTAAACAAACTTTTTGTAATTATGCTTCTTTTAAATATTGAAGCTTTTTCTCTTCAAACCATCTTAAAGTTGATTTTTTGGCAGATATATTTAATGCAATCAAATCATTGTTCGTA
Source organism: Tachinus sp. AB-2021 (assembly GCA_030264575.1). NCBI lineage: Eukaryota > Metazoa > Arthropoda > Insecta > Coleoptera > Staphylinidae > Tachinus > Tachinus sp. AB-2021. The sequence goes on from JARJEC010019580.1 coordinate 10,786, forward strand.
AGCAGTAAATATTCAATTGATATCCAATTGTTCGATGAATGGATTGATGGACTAATCAAGACAAGCCTGACCAGTCCAGAGTAACTTGCTAAATTAGGGACGCTGCAATTCTATGTATCCGTAATCGTTCCCAACCCTGATAATATATTCAATGAAGTAAGTTCTACTACTAAGATCGATGCTATGTAGTCACTATTTTGTAAGTTACAGCCACAATAGATAATTTTCTGCATGTCGTCTCTTTATGATGAAACAAAAACTTTTATAATAAATTATTTGAAATTTTTCTAAATAACAGATATAAATATTTGCATTAAACTTTTTAAGTACTTTTTAATTAAAGAAGTTACCAATAATACAGTCTCGGCAGAAGTTAAACATCAACCCTTTCGTTCAAGTGCTTTCGTTTTAATCCTTTCGTATTTCTTTTCGATGGAAATAAGCGTAAGATACTTACAAGGGTATTAAAGACAATGCTAATGAAAAAAGGAGAGAGATTATTAGTTCTTTCCCTTGTTCATTATGGATGTAATTAACCCATGATGAGTATAATCATTTCGGCACACACTTATTTTACACACAATGTATGCTGCGATTAATCTAGGCCATTGGAAATGAAAATGAAATAGTTTTCTTTTCAATTTTTTAACGTTTTTTTTTTTATTTACATTACAATTATTGTAATAATAATAATATAATAATAATAAAAATAATAATAATAATAATAATAATAATAATAATAATAATAATAATAATAATAATAATAATAATAATAACAATAATAATAAGTAAATTGTGGGAGTTAAATACTGTAAGTTTTGGTCAGTTAAGATAAGAGTTATTATATAATCTTGGGTACACGGACCGTTTAAGTCCTTATCATAATCTTATTTGGTAAAGTTCGTAGTTATATTTTGAACATTAGGCTAGTGTGTAATAAGCAATTACAGTTATGAGCTATAATTACGATATTGTCTTAGAGAAGCATTATCTCTGCCACCGATACACTGACCACGTTTAGGGTAAGTGCAAACCCACAAGGGATAGCATTCAAAAGTCTTACTAAAAGTTAAATTCTGTTAAGTATAAACATTTTAAGTAAAATATTTTCAATTAGTAATTTTAATAATATTATTAATGTATTATATAAATTATATGGAATATAAAAAATGTATTAGTAATTGATAGATTCAATAATTAATTAATAAAACCGATATACTGCTGACAATATATTAACATTCAAACACAAAACACATTAATTTATTAATAATAAACACAAAAGATGACCATAACATACATAATACATATTTTAATCCAAGTTTGCATGCACTGAGAAAGGTACAAGATTGTCCTAAACGTGTACTGAATACTGAAAATAAAGGAATTACTGTTTTTTGAATAAATCCAAATTAATTTCATTAAATGTCGTCTAACTAGCAAAAACAAAATTTATAAACAAAATAAGCCACCTTGTATGATATTTCCGGAACCTATTACCTTAAAATTAATAGCACAATATAAAAATGCGTGCAAATTTATATATACATTATTTATATTATTATATAATACAAATTAATTCTTCTATTCTATGAGCTTTAAATTCAATGTAATAATTGACTCTAAATATTAAAAAAATATCTATATAGCATAATTTATTAAATTAAATAATACACAATTATTTAAAGAAAACATGTAGATTTGATGGAGGAGATTAAATTAATCAGTTCATAAGAGAAACTGACAACAAACACTTATATTGATGAAGGTAATTTTTATGTTTTTTATTTAAACATTTTAAGTATTTTAATTGTGGGATTTGCAGAGACGTGTATAAGTATTATTTGAGTTTAATTCATTTTTAAAAATATTACCATATATTATGTACGAATTTAATTTTGCTACATTTTGTGCTTGCTGTCAAAATAAGAAACTCTAATGTGTCATTTTGCTTAGTAATATTAATGAAAAAATGTCAATCATTTTAACGTCTATAGAAAATAGTTATTTACATAAGTGTCAGGAAAACGATACATTACTGGCGAGGAGGTATGTTGAAATATGAGGCAGTTTGTGCCGAGTTTTTAAAACTACGAGTCAAGTAAACAATTTTTGGACCTGTATTATTTATTGATTTTTCGAAAATTTTAAAATTCTATTTGTACAATATTTTAAATTGAGCAAAAATCATGTTTGTTGATTTGTTGACTTCACAGTTAAGTACTTTTATAAATATACCATAAAAGTGACTTGTAAAGTCATTGCAGGACTAGGTTTAATTAAGTTTACCTGCAAATAAGCAATAAATGTTAAAAAAGTAGGATTTCCGGAAGTATAGTAAGATACTTTTTATCCGTTGCTAAGGACACTTTTGCGCTGAAAATATCAATACCTTGTTAAAAATTAATGTCACAAGACGAGGATGCAATGTGACATTTTATACAATTATGCTCAGCCATTCATAGTTTTATTATTATTAATAATAAATGATTATATTCTAATTTAATTTTTTTAAAGATTATAAATTTATAAATCTATTAACTATTATGCTACTTACATTTTTGCACTGCATATATGCAATAAGCAAAAAAAAATTGCACATTTTTGAATGCATTAAGGTCAGCGTATTTGTGGTCTCTTTTGAGACTAATAACTGACGCCAAAAACTAACCACATCAGGGAATTTTGCCTCTAATTCGAGAATTCTAATGTAAATAATTAAGTTCTTTAACACTTTGACTGCCATCCAAAAATAGTAAAAATTACCTATGGTGCCAAGTTGAATTCCATGTATAAAACTACTATAAGAAAAAATGCATTACTAGCAATTTGTGTTGTTATAAATAATCAAATTTTGTAACAAATTTGCCTTCTATCCTCTATTACCACAACGGTTGAGTACCGGTCGTATTTGCGCATTCGCGCGCATAAAAGTTTGTAATTAATTTTTTTTAGTTCGTACCATTATGATTCTTCCTAAAAAAGTCTAGGACACCTGGAACAACAATCAACACTCTAAACAATGAGGCCAATGGGCTGCTATTTTACATTAAAAAAAATATTTACAAATGACAATTAGAGTTTTTATAAGCAATTAAAATTGTTTTTAGTTCCATTAAAAGATATTTTTTCAAAAAAAAACGCCTTGCACCAACAAGCAAAACATTATGAATAAATAATATAGTTTAGTACTTTTCACTTTTTCTTTCAACCCCAAATTTTAGAAGATTTTTTTGACACACGACAAAAATTCTATAATTTTAGAAAAATCAGACTTTTCAGATTTTAACAAATTTAAAAAACACAATTTTCTCATCGATTAATTTATATATTTAAAAGAAGTTCAATAGAAGCGGAACCATTAATTTAATTTGATTGAATATTACTTGCGATGGCACTAGCACGTAAATCAATTATTCTTTTTATCTATTGCTTCAATGCGATGCGAAAATTACTAAGGTGCACTTATGATCTTTTATTAGAAGTGAAAGAATTATATGCATTTGATTATTGCCGCTTATAGCAACTTGGAATTGGATAATTGATTTTAAACTATTTATTTAATTATTTTGATTTTATGGCCAGATAGGCGTTGTGATACTGGTATATGTAATCATTTATTGTTTACAAGAAGTGCACACACAACCACTTACTTTGACTTCATTACTTGCCGTGGCACTAACACGTAAACCAATTATTCTTTTTATCTATTGCCTCAATGTAATGCCAAAATTACTAAGGTAAACTGACGATCTTTTACAATGAGTGAAACAATTATATATATTTAATTGTTGCCGCTTGTAGCAACTTGGAATTGGATCTCTTATTTTAAACTTTCTATTTAATCAATTTGATTTTATGGCTAGATAGGCATTGTGATACTGGTTGCCTGTGAATTATATTGGCTTTTCTAGACAGTTAATTTAGTATCCTTTATTGTTTAAAAGAAGAACACACACAACTACTTACTTTGACTTCATAGTGCGGCGGCACTAACACGTAAATCAATTACTTTTTTTCATCTACTGCTTCAATGCGATGAGAAAATCTCTAAGATACACCGATGATCTCTTATAAAGAATGAAACAATTGTATGTATTTGTAGTTTTTAGATTTTTATCAATTTTATTACAATTATCGTTGATTATTATTATCAATTTTCGCAGATTTTTTTTACGATTTCCATATTTTTCAGTTAATCACATTACTATTTTGATTGATTTTTTTTGTAATTTGTATATATTCATTCTGAAAATTATAAAATTAAAACTCCACAAATACAGTAAGAAAAGTATTTTATTTAACTTACAACAAACCAAATACATTTTGACATCATGTCATTATCAATGGCGATTAAATTATTAGCAAAATTCTCCATAGAGATGGCGCTATTTTACAAAACTTTAGAAATCTATGCACCATGTGTCTAATTTTGACACATACTTTATATATATATATACTACTTTACTTGAAAAATACTTTTTAAAATATATTACATAAGACATCTGATTTAGTTGTTCTTTTATAACGATATAATTATTAATTATCATTTAAATATTCTTTAATTTCTAATTCGTTTTTATAGTTTTTATTAATTTTCTCAGAATTATTGTTAATCTTTATATTTTTTGTTAGCTATTTGTTTTGTTTCTTTTTTTAAATTTTCGTTAACTTTTCATATTGTTTTAATTTTTTTTCAATTTGTTTATAAATTTGTTTTATTGTATAGATTTTTAAATGCTGTGGATCGTTTTTATTTTTATTTTTTAATATATTTTGTTCTAGTTCTACTTTCTATTAATTTACACATTGTATTCAAAGTTTTTAATAAATTTTCCTATTAATTTTATAAATTTAATGATGGTTTTAATAGTTTGTACAAGTTATATTATGGTTTTTGTTGTTCTTTATTTTCATTAATCAATATTACTGGACACACCTTTTTGTAATTTTTATTACTTACACTTTTTTACTGACTTTCAATTTTTATTGATTTTTCTTACACTTTACAGTGTATTAAATAATTTTATTTCATTAGCGTATCATAATGAAGAAATTTTTGTAAAATTGCGATTTGTTACATAACATTCACTTTTTCAAGTCAAAATTTATAAATAATGCTAGAAAAGGAAATTTGCAAATTTGATACGATACCTACTAATAATTGAGAATTGTTGGAGAATGGTATCTAAAAACCTAATTCAAAACAAAAAACCTACTAAAATGTATATAAAGAAAACCAAAAATGTTCTGCTCTCCTCTGTTAACATGAAATTTTCTGAAAGTTGGAATTTATTAAATAAATTCAATTAAACGTTTGTGGCAAAATAATTTTTTTTTCTTCAGTTACTAATTTTTAAGATTACAGCTCGTGTAAGAAGTTTTACTACAAAAAACCGAAATTGAACCAATTTGTTTAAACCGGTAATCAATCGAACCGCCATAATCTAAAATGTAATCGATAAAAATAAATAAAACCCATACCGGAACCTAACCGTTTACTTGAGTTATTTGACTCCCTGATCGTATCTGTTTAAAATATATTAAATTTTATAGTCTATTTTTACAATAGATTTTTATAATCATAGTCATAACTAGAGTTACGATTTATTTGCGTAAAAACTGCAAAATAAGCATTAAAATAAGCATAAATATTTTTGTTTTCCATAAAAAAGAAACTAAAAAATAAAAGCTATTAATATAATAATAAACACAACACTAAATAAATTTGTATATGCCGAAAAGCTTCTTTCAATATCTATAGATCTTATTGGTGCGTATTTAAACTTAGGTATTAATGATTCATCAATATTAATGATTTCATCTGATGTCTTTCAACCTCAACCATTATTTTTTCCATTATCAAAAATAATGTTTTAAAAGAACTTTGTTATATTTTTATTTACAATATTTGCAATATCTACGTGGAACACATTTGATTTAAAGTTGTGAATAATCTACAACGAATCTTCCAGAAGAGCATTTATGAAATTAAAAATTGCTTAAAATAAGCATAATATATGCAGAAAATGCCAGAATTAGCAAAAATACTTAAAATAAGCATAAAATATGCATAAAAATTAAGAAAAAACATATATTTTTTTTAGATATGCACTAAATATGCAAAAAAACTAAAATATGCATAAAACCCTTAAATAAACAAAAGAAGCTAAAATGAAAAGGTGTCATTTGCTTTACGGTATTATGATTCGTGGAGATATACATTTAAAATTGATATGTTGAAATAGCGATATCGGCAAGGTTTTACTTAGAACAGATCTCTTTTTCATAATTTAAATTTAGAAAAGTTCAATTGTCATATACAAAAACTACATGGCGAATTTGTATGTCCATATGCATGCAACTAGCACGTCTACGATGAAACAAATAAATAATTATCAAAATCAGATTTCTTGCCCTAAAATACATAGGGACAACAAGTATTGCTAAAATACGTTCAGCCGTTTTTATTAATACACATTTTCATAAATAAATTTTAACTTTGAGCACCCTGTATAAATGTGCTAAATCAATGTTTTTTAACGTTTAGTAAACGTTCAAAAATATTGTTGCTCCATGGTTACTTCATGACCTCTTTGTTTTGGGACACCCTGTATATACAATAAAAAATTTAATTTTTAAAATTTGTTGTACATTGACTTTTAAATTATTGTTTCAATATATTTCTGTTTTCTGATTTTAATCTTCTATTTCATATCTTTTCACTCTCTTGCAACAATTCAATCAGCATACGGCATTCTCTTTGTCTTAGTCTTTCTGTCTTTATAATTATTTATTTTATCGATATTTTGCAAAAGAATTTTTTTGCTTTGTCAGGATATATTATATTATATATATTTATATCTATATATATTCATATTATATTTATACTATTATTTTCTATGTAATAGAATGAAAATGTGATATGAGTGAAAGATTCCGAATGCGAGCGTTTGCGAGCGTAAGGTACCACGAGTAGATCGAATTTTCATTCTATCCGACTAACAACAGACTGTATCTTATCCTCAACTATAAGTGAATGAATGCAATATTTTTTAATTTAAATATTTTTTTTAAACAACTAAGAGACAGACAGCATTTATATTTGACGCTGACAGTTTTAAAATTCATGGCAATCTATTTCGTTGAGCATAATTACGTAATATTTATTCTTTACTTATTATAGAATAAAAATACGTGCAAAACACATAATAAGTGTTTCAGAACAAATATTTGAAACATTTTTTACTTTCTATTATTAAAAATGATTTTAGAATTATTACATTCGCTAATGATCGCGTAGAAAAATTTTTAAACATCTTTTTCTGTCTATGAAATGGGAAAAACATACATTTTTATTTAATATATTTTAGAACATCATTAATTGTTTCAAAATATATTTTCGAATGGTTTTTTTGTCTCCCTTGTGTCCAGCATCCCAAGTTTATTCCAACCTTAATATTGCTATAGAGCCAGATTTACATATATATCCTAACAGTCTTATTCATTATTATATTACAAAAAAATAAATATAAATAAAAAGATATAAGCTTTTTGTGATGAAATATATATTGTATAAAGCATAATTTATTTGTTATTAAATAAATTAAATAAGTTGGGAACGCACTTCAGAACATTTGTAATTAACAATCCGTCCAATATTAAAAGCAATATAAATAATAGACTGAGAAAAAATAATCAGATAATTAACATATATGTTATAATGAAGTACTTTATGAAGCACCAATGCTTGCTTATCTAATCTTTGCAAGAGAGGAGCATGTGTTTTATTAGAAGCAATATTGGTTTTTATTTGATAAGAATATGAATGGGTAAAGGCATTAAGGTGTATCTAGAGTAAATATTTTGCCAACATATGGTGAAATCGCATCGTTATCTATAAGATAGATCATCTGCCTTTTATAGGCGTTTGTGTACGTGTAAATTTTATCGATTGCTTTATTTATATAGGGTAGTACGTTATACAGATACATTAGTCAATTTATTGTATGATAGAATAAAAACGAAATTGCATTATTAAATTGTTTTTATCAGTAGCGAGTACAGATATTTTTAATGTTATAATCTTTCATAATATAACTAAATAAAATATTTGTTTGCATAAATTTTATTTTTTGTTTTAAGTAATTTTATTGATTTTTATAATAATTACCTTCATACAGTTTTGTAAGTTTATTATTATTACATTAGTTAAATTTTCGTTTACATACATTTAAATATACGCGACCCTGTATATATGTAATACAAATACTGTCTATGTAAGATAAAGATATAATTGAGTGATAAGAAGTAATTCGCATGTGCAGGTAGCCTATATAGTATGTGGTACTAGGAGGCACTACATGATAAAACCATGTATAAAAAGGGTTTATTTCGCCTTTCCTATCTAACTAAGATCGTGGGATTTGCACAAAAGGCTCTTTCTATATAATAATAATTGTTTTTTAATTACTAAAATTACATATCATTATAATGTAATGTATTAAGTTTAAGACTAATTAAAAATATACTTATCGATAATAATATCAAATTCAAAATAAAAAACAGCAATTCTTAAAAAGGTATTTCTTCATTTTTAGAATATAATTTGAGGAACATCATGCTCTCAGAGAATGACTACATTAGAGTGGACAATTCTCACAATTTTTGTAATAAATCTTTTTAGTAGAAGTGCGTAACAAAAGCAAGAAATATACACTTGTACATAAAAAGCTCTTAAAATCCGTTTCCTCTGTCTACGTTCTTTGTTGGATTAAAACGTCCGGCGTTTTAAAATTAATGTTGGCCTTTTAGGGAAATTACAAAGAAATGGTCATTTCACTATGCCAACTTACAACATAAAACGATTTATATGCTTGCCAATAGATACATTAAATCGTACAATAATATAGCGTATTGATGATGCTTTAAATTTGATCTTAATATTTTTTATACATTTTTTTATAATTATTATTCATTGATTTAAAACTTAATACTTAATACAATTTAATACGAAGCAAAAATAATACGTTTTTTATAATTAATAAATTGTTATAAATCAATTTTTAATACTTATATATATATATATATATATAAACTTAAACATAATATACAAAAAATAAAATTAAACAATCCTTTTACATCTTTTCTATCCCCATGCTTTTAAAAAACTTCCATTCTTTCTATTTGCTTCTCTCTCATCTCGCCGCATTTTTTCAACATATGTTCAATTGATTCATTAACCTTTCCACACATCCTGAAGAAATGTTTTGCTTTATTCATCCAAAATACTGATACATTTCCCCCATTTCTACCCCTAATCATATATTCTCTTCGTTACTAAATCTGTCATTATTTAAGTGCAACGACGGTTTTTATTATATTTATTTCTTTATCTCATTGTATTTACCACTTTTTCAAGTGTAATTCAGAAACCATCAATTGAAATTCAGAAAGTACCAAATGTAATTCATATTTGTAAAATGAAATTGAGAAAGCATCATATGTAATTCAAATTAATCAATTGTAATTCAAAAAACGTAAAAACTAATTGAGAATATTCAATGGTATTTCAGAAAACATAATATGAAATTCAGAATAGTCAGTTGTAATTCAGAAAATGCCAATTGTAATTCAGATTGCATCTTTTTGGGTTATAACTGAGTTCTAGTACTAGGATATATTAAATCTCACTACATTTCTAAAATATTTGAGAGATGATACTTTACATAGTTATTATTGTAACTATTGACAATAATATTTACAGTCATTAAAGGCTACACTTAGTAGGACATTATACAGTTTATATACATTTTGAGTGGACATCATGGTTTCTTTCTAAAAGATTTCTGAATAAAGTAAATTATGTGTAGGACAAAATTCAAATTGAAAATTATTTTTATACTATATATTTAACTAGCAAAGTGATTATAACAATTAAATAATATTATTAATAACTTAAAATTATAATTAAAATAACACAAAAACTAAATTATATTGCCTTATATTCAACATAAATCATAATAAGTTGGTTTATATTTGATATATTCTGAATAACATTGGTTGTTTTCTGAATTACAATTGATTTATCTAAATTGCAATTGATTTAACTGAATTACATGTGATGCTTTCTAAATTTCATTTAACTATTCTGAATTACATGTTATCCTTTCTGACTTTTATTTGACAATTTTGAATTACACGTGATTCCTTTTGAATTACAACTAACAAATCTGAATTACACTTTATACTTTCTGAAATACAGTTGGAAAAGTAGTCTTTTCACTCGTGTATTTTTTCTTATGTACAGCAAAATCTAGTCTGTTATTTTGCCCCATATGGGCGAGTAACATATGTTACTCCTCCATTTGCTCTCATTCTTTCAGCATCTATACTAGCATACATATATTTCTTTTTCTGCAATTTGATGTATTTATACGTTGTCCATGGTATCCCTATCTTTTCTAAAATCGGTATAACCATCTGGCAATATACTATTTATACTCAATTTTTCATTCAATTTTTCCTTCGATTGAAGAAGAAATTGAATGAAAATTTGATATTATATTACGTAAATATTGTAAGTCATACATAACATTGTTACTCTCCTCCCTTTCCTCTTTTAGTTTGTTTTGTCGATGTCGATATAACTAGAACGGTTGGTGATCAGATTCAATCCTGACCCTTATTCTAAATTGATCTAATTCTTCCCAAGATTACTTATTTAACAATAACTGGCGAATGGGTCGTTGTAGGTATATTCTTTTTCTGGTGTTCTACAACATTTTGCATTTAGAACATTTTAGTTTCTTTCTTCTATAACCTCTATTAGTTTATTTTTTTCTTTATTTTCAAATTTGCATTTTGTCTATCTTTTTATTTTAATTTGATTTATTTATTTTGTTGCGAATTGTCTCCGTCAGTACGTTTATTAACTTCTTTTTCACGTTTTCTTTATTTCCTATATGTATACTGTTACTATTTTATATATAGTTCTACTTAGTACTAAGCTTTGCACTAACATATCTTCATTTTCTTTCTCTCCTTGAACTATTTTGCCCCAAATTATATTTTTTACCTCTGTAATTAATTGTCCCTCCCTTGGCTTTCCTTCTCTATTTGCGGGCCGACATTTCCGCTACCTTCTTCGGCTAACCAAGTTTCAATTATGTGAAATCATTTTATATCCTTCCAAAAATTTTCATCTATATTTGTTATACCAGTCACATTCCAAAACAACGTCTCAATCGCTATTTTCTTTTATCTTTTTTTCAATCTTTATTATCTTCTTCCTTCTCTACTCTATTTTCACAGTTTTTTAGCTTTCCGCGCTCTCTCCTCTCTATCCATGTACCCCACAGTTGCAGTATTCTCATTATAATTCTTCTTTTTTAATTTTCTGGATTTCACTTTGTTTTCTAGTTTAGTCTTATCAATTAAAATAATGATATCTCTTAACAAACCTTCTTTTTTGTATCCACTAATTCTATTTTATATTATATAAATTGTTTTATCTTTCATATTGCTCTTGATTTTCCGGCTTTTGCTTCAGCCTTACAATTTCCTTTCCATGTGTTGATATTACTATTCTTTTGTTTTGCAAATTCTTTTTTTGATTTAACTATGTAATTACTAAAATTTAGCAATAATTATAATTAATAATAATATAGTATAAGCTAATTAACCTAGTTAGCAAAACATGCCGTCAGATCATTTATACACACAGGTTTTCTACAAATTGGGAGCAAACGATCCAAAACCATCGGAAAACGTGACCATCTTAGAAAAAAATGAGCCGTCGTGGGACGCTAGCTAGATATGATACATTGAAATCCATTTTTTAAGGGAACCTGTGCAATGTTGTGCTCCACATTGTCGCTGTCAATCATGATATTGCTTTGTTCACTCTCTCATTATTATTTATAGCCCACGAATTTCACGAAGCTTAATATTGTATTATTACCAGGGTATCAACAGGCGTCTTAACACATTTCACATCAACAATAAATAAATTGAATGTACCTACAAAAATATGTATATTAATGAGAATTATTTATAACTTTAGATATAACGGAATAGTGTCAACATTTATTATTGTAGCATTTTACAATATATATATATATATATATATATATATATATATATATATATATTTATAGCACAACAGAAAAAATGGAGATTAAAATAATAAAATAACTTGATAATCATTGGAAATGGTATTCAAAAGCCAAAACTCGTTCGATTAAATAAATAAAATGCTAGTGATTAGCTAAATGCAAAGTATGCAGAGTAAAAACGTATGCTTTTGATGCAAAAAAACTATTGGATAGTTATGCTAGGTTAAAACATGTAATGATAAAGTATAGCACTTAACTCGTAAAAGCATTTCACTCGTATATAATACGCCATTTACAGTTCTTGTTCAATAATAATATATTAACAAGTGTTAAAACAGCTCAATTTGTATATGAATATGTCTACTGAAACCGGCACTTATCATATTGTTAATAATTGGCAATGCTCACTTTTCATATTTGTTTATCCGGCAACATAAACTTCTTTATCTTTTTATTGTTGCCATCACCTGATCTGCTTGTCTAAAACATACTTTTTTTCTGCTGTCAGATATGTTATTATTGGTCATAATAAACTGATAAACTTGATTGGATTTTACTGTTGAAAGTTGAAATAATTTGACATGATCCTTGATGAAATTTATAAAATTATTACATTTACTAATAATTAAATAACTCATTTAGCATCATTGCTGTATTAATTTAATATTATCTTTAAACTAACTAATACATTATTTGGATCTAAATAACATACATGATTAGAATAAAAATTATATGCACAACATTTGTTTACTACTATTTAGTTTGTGAAATAAGTACACTCAATGAAAACAATAATAGAGTATGGTCCCGAATTAAATAAATCAAAAACTTTTCATCTATTCTTTATCTTTTACGTTTATCATTTCTTCCAGCTATTTCAAATTATAAAATGAGACATTAAATTTGCAAGATGAGATTATATTTTCCAAATAAGCGTGAGATTTTGTAATTTTGTAATAGTCTTATAGTTGTGCTTTAGATTATTACGAAGATTGTAAATAATAACTATTTATAATTTTAATTTTTAAATTGAGCCTAAGTTTAAATTAGAATTATTATAATTACTACGCCATTACTACATTTGAAATAAATGTTAACAACATTCACATAATTATTTAATTTATTATTTGATAAAGTACAAAAAAAATTTAGGAGATGTTCTAATTTTATTTTTAAGCTCCTCTAGATTTTGAGAAGATATTTCATAAACTTTATTCTTTAAGAAACCCCACACAAAGAAATCTAGAATAGATTAATTAAGCAATCTAGCTGGCCACTAAAAGGGTCCTTGGTTATTGATCTAATTAAAAAATAAAACGTTAAACGTTATTTAAAAAAATAGTTACTTGACCACCATTAAGACGAACACTATCATGTTGAAATTATAAACTTTATCTTACGCGTAGTGAAAAATTGCAAATATAATCTTAGAATTCATTTAGAGAAACGAGTAAATAAAGTCCAATAAGTTTGTGTACATATTTTATAAACTTCATTTTCTAATGAAGTTTATGAAATATTTACCCAAAATGTAGAATAGATTAAAAATAAAGTTAGAACTGCTTGTTTATTAACAATGCTGCAAAATGTAAAAGGTAAACTTAATTAGAGTGTTTACACTTGATAGATGGACATTTTGAACATTTATTATAATAAATTTATATTATTTTTCTACCCTATCAAAAATTATACAAAAAATCCGGCAGGTATGACCTAGCCTGCTTTAAAATACATACACCAAATTGACAGCTAATAAAAATTATTTTTTTAATTCAGTTTAGATGAAAATAAATACCTCAAGTTACCAAAATAATACAAGAATAAAATAGTAAAAAATGACAGCATTTTAGATTCTACGGAAAAATTCCGATCAATTACGATTTTTGGATTTATTTTCCCGTGAAAATTAAGATTTATATATTATGTATATATTTTTCTTGTAGTTTTCTACTAAAATAATCTTGCAAAGTAATTTATAATAAGTTGTAAAATGAAAAAAAAAAAGAAAAATAAAATTCCAAAACCTACTAATTTTAAAATTTTTTTTGTACAAACAATTATTATGTGAAGAAATTTGAAAACAATGTAACACAAATTGTCAATTTACTTTTTGATTTATTATTCTTTTTTTTATGAGCTTGATTAATTATTAAGAAATAACAGCCAAGATATAAAATATCACCCTAATCTTGTGATGCACAAGTAAATTTTGGTAAATTTGCGGTTTGGGGATTAGAGGAAAACTTTCAGTAAACAATAAAAACTTGGACTGGTACATTTAGTAATTTTAAATTCCCCATTGTCTGGCTATACTATTTTTGTTTGTATGATCAAAATTAAAGAAGTTGTGTTTTTTAATAATATATGTACAAATATAATAAATATATAGAGTGGTTCACCATAGATAGATCAGCGTTTTTGAACTTACATTTAAGTTTTAGAAGATGCAATATAGACCATCAAAGCTTCCAAATTGCAGATTTATAATTAACTGTACATCTTTTGTTTCTTAGTACTAAAATTTAATTACATA
>JARJEC010019593.1:0-11937 GCA_030264575.1 Tachinus sp. AB-2021
CTCTACAACTTAAAATCAGATTGATACGATGCTACGTTTTCTCCACTCTGCTGTATGGCGCAGAATCCTGGACACTAATGAAGGATTCTGAAAGCAGTCTAGAAGCTTTCGAGTTCTGGACGTACAGACGTATAATGAAGATTACATGTAAGGATCGAGTGACGAATGAGGAGGTTCTTTGGCTAATTGGCAAGGATCCTGAAATAATGATAACAGTGAAAGTCATAAAACTATAATACCTTGGACATATTATGAAGCACAAAGAAAGGTATAGAATACTCCAACTTATTCTGGAAGAAAAGGTGCTGGGAAAAAGAGGTCCAGCGAGGAGACAAATATCCTGGCTTAAAAATCTGCGCCAGTGGTTTGGAGTTACATCAATCCAACTGTTTAGAAGATCCGTCAATAAAGTGAAGATAGCTAGAATATAAGAATATAATATAGAAGTGAAGTGAATAGAAGTGAAGATAACTATGGCCAATATCAGCAGCGGATAAGGCATGGAAAAAAGAAGAAGATAATAATAAAAGTAACAATGAAAACACAACACTAATTAAACTATAATTGTCTATATTAGATTACTTATCGAACTGTAAATACCAACAGTCATGATTGTTTATTTTAAACAATCAATTAAAAATAATAGTTTGCGGTTCCTCAGTATTTGCTGGTATGTGGAAATGCTTCTTTCTTTATCAACAGATATAATAGGAGTGTATTTAAATTTGTATGAAATTAAAAGAACAATTTAAAGAGAATCTTTGTTGTTCCTTCCTAACACGCAGAAAAAAAAATTTGTGATCAAAATTTAAAAATTTTGAAATTGGACAGGTAAAATTATAGAAATATGCAATTTTTATCAAAATATGCATAAAAATTCAAAAATATGCAAAATTGAAGTTGGTTTACTTGTTATTTTCTTCTAATTCGTATAGATACGAAATTATTCAATTGGCATATAAATATTATAAAATATTCAAATGCTTAAAATCCCAGCTTTAGACATATCTGAATAATGAGACGTTTTAAAAATATTTTCGAAAAAATTTTAATATTCTCGGTGATGCATTGAAAAATATCTTGATTTTTATGCAGTTGTTTTGTAATAAATTTATCAAAAAAAATAGTAGTATTTTGCCGGAACTTTTTAGTTCTTTACCGAAAAAACTGCAGATGGTATTAATTAATAATAATAATTATTATTAAATTGTTTTATTTATTTCTAATTAATAATAATTGGGATTATTTATTGATCTTGTCGGGCCCAATTTTGCCACCACCCCCACAGTATTTTGCACTGTGGTCCCAACAAGTTTTACAAAAAATTTTTGTCTATGATTTATTATTTAAGTGCATGTTACAGATACAGAATCAATTGTAAAATTTAGCTAATGCACTAACTAAATAATAAGCATTAAATCATTTTTATTACTTTGTATAATTTATTATTTTTATATTTCTTGTTTTGAGTAAAGTAAATAAATTATTTCAAGAAAGTTACTTAATTTGTTATTAGGCATTTATATAATAAAGTATATTTATAATTCCACTTGGAATATTTTGTGTATACTTTTATTAATTTTGATTGAAATAAGCATACTGTTCGGAAAATTCAAAAAAGGGTTTGAAATAAAACCAATTCAATCTTATTCCTGGAAAAATGTTTAATTTCTACAATATAAGTGTAAATATCTCAAATCGTACCTATTGCTTATATAAATATCTGTATAATATAATGTTTGAAAAATATTGTGCAGAAACGTTACAATATTTAAAAATATGTTGATTTTTTATGCACTTATTCTAAATTAATTTAATCAATGGAAAAGTTAAACTACAGTGTTTTACTCGAACTTTTCAATTATTTATCGACAAAATTGCAGATATTATTAATTCTTTGGATTATTAATCAATCTGGGTTATTTTTTTTCGTCGGGCAGATTTTGCCACCACACCCGCGGTATTTTTCACCGCTGTTCCAACTAGTTTTATAATTTTTTTGTCTTTGATTTACTATCCAAGCGCATGCTACAGATCTAAATTTCTTGTTTTAGGTAAAGGCAATAAATTATTTAAACAAAGTTTCGTAATTTTTAGTTATTTACACAAAATGCCATTTCCGTTTAATTAACCTCAACTTAAAGTTTTTTTGTTTTCCGCTAGCACTACTAGGTGTTTTATTAAAATGTTGCTTTATAATATTGGGCAATAATTGATTTAAACAGATTATTTAAAAATGTTATTAAAAATAAATGATAATAATACTTTCGGTGAAACCGAAAATTATTATATGTTTAAAATATTCTTTCTATATTATAACAAACTTTTGAAAGAATATTATGCAAAAAATTAAAAATTATATATTATACTGAAAAACAGTAAAAAAATGTTACCGGTTAAACCGGTATTGGATTTTTTCGTAGACATTTTTAATGTAGATATTAGGCTTTTAATTATACATCCTTTATCTCTATTTACATACAATAAAGAGACGAAGAGCATAACTTCTTCGCCAAAATTGGGCAAAAATAAAACTATCAGAATAACATTATATAGAAAAACTGAGAGAGAGAAGGTAGCGAGAGTGCCTACATGGCAGTGTATTCTCACCGCTACTCTGGTGCCTCAGTCATCGACGACCTACTGAATGATGTAGGAATTTTTGCTACAACTTATGCTAGTAAACAAATTATTTGCAGCAAAGTCGAAAAGTGGTGTATTAAAGAGGGACTAGCAGTGAATATAAGCTAATTGGTAATCGTTCCTTTTATAAGACGATGAAACACCAAAGATATTGAAAATGTATGGACTACATTAACACTGACAAAAGAAGAAAAATATCTCAGAGACCAGATATACCTTTCATACTCATTTGAAAAACGTGACTCCAAAAAGTACACGGGTTCCCATTGCAACCAAAATGATAGACGCACTAGGAGATTAATACCAAATATGACCAGATGACTAAGTACGATGATAATTTAGACCCATAATCATATATTTAGCGATCGTAAGAAATGAAAAATCTACTCTCAATACTACAGTTAGTAAGCTAGGTATAGAAGATTACGTGTTTGCTAATAAAGGAAACGATGAGAACAACGTCCACAGCAGTCGTCAAAGTATCACTCGCACTACTGCCACTACTACCACGGCAAAGGAAGCAGCGGAATCAACTATAGATAAACAAACACATTTTGAATCACAGACCAAGTATAACAAATGTGTTACATGAGGAAAAACTTTATTAATGAGGTTAGACTTTATAAAAAGTTTCCGCAAGGTCATTTAATGATGTAATACTGTCACGGGACGAGTGGTTAAAGAAAAAATGTGTAGGCACGGAGCAGGGAATCACTTGGTGCACCGATGAAGCCAAAAAGCAAAAGCTAGTTTATATGTAGGCAAATACCGGAGAAACCCTTCTCTGAACAAATATGACTATGTTTTCCTAGCGGAAGTGACTGCCATTAAGTGATGGACACATGTGATTTTTGAGTTCAATTTAACAGATTGACCATGTAGACAAAAGAGGAACAACTAATTTTATAGACCAGAATGCAATTTAGAGATTCCACACGAGAACAAAAAAGAAATAATCCGACGCAAATTTGTAAAGCAAAATAAAGGTTGTGGAAGAGCTATCAATAGATGCACCACGCAAAATTATTCCCAACAAATGAACACAAAATACTCAACAGGAAGCACATACGTCGAATTAAACTGCAAAGGCTTACAGGACAGATTACCACACATTCACAATTTTGAATAATGTGGCAAAATAATTTTTAAATAAATTTTCTTGTATCTAGATGCTTTGTAAATAATCAAAACAATAATTCAAAATGAGGTTAGTTCAAAAAACTAACAAATTCAAATTTACTAAAATAAAATTTTTTTTAGTAAACCGGAATAATAAAATATTCAGTTCCAATTTAAATTAGTCATTTATAAAAACACGTAAATGACTCAATTTTAAATAATGTGGCAAAATGAAGTGATAGATTTTACAATATACCGGGTGTTTCATTTAAAATAATAAAATTGATGTTACCAGTTAAAACGGAAATGATTTTTGGTGAATTTTTAATGATTTTATGATATTTCAACGCATACATTCAAGTTATAATAAATTATTCATAAATAAAAAATAATATATAACCTGTATCAGTTATCACCCGGTATATACATACTTTATATTTTCAAATTCAATTACAGTAAATTAGAAAATCAAACTTATTTGATATAAATTTATCTATTTGTTAAACCTTTAAATATCTGCAAAGACATACTAGTTAGCTTGCTTAGTTTTTGAGGAATGGCCAATTATGTTATTTGACCTTCAAATAAACTTTATTTGTTTATCGAGCAATTTTGCTTAAAAACTTGGTTGCGTCCTTGGACTACTTAATATTTGCTTCACCGAAAAATAGTTTGTATAAACACCGAAACTAATTTGTTGAACTAAATATCCCGTTTGAGATTCATTTAAATATTTATTTTTTAATTAATTATATTGGAACTGAATATTTTAAAATAAATTGTATAAGAATTTATTTATATAAGTCTTAACTAACAATTTGAAATAATACCATGTTATGTCGTCTCCGCTAAGTCCCTAAATATCCAAGCGAGTAATAAAATGGCTATTTCATAATTGAAATAAAGAAAAGGATGGACGCACAAGACACATTCAACTTTATTATACATTCGGCCATATGTATATGTCCGAATAACCCATAGCAACTGCTCTTACCCAGATAAGAAAGCGATTAGCATCAGGAAAAAAAGAAAAGAATATAATAAAATAATCTCCGGGATTATATAATAAAACGTGAACGGAAATATGGTTCTTCTGATGAATGAAAATGTTATTTGTTGGAGCGGGCAATTTAATGAAATGGATGAAATGAATTTATTAATATTTAGTTCAGAATATTTTGAAATTATTTTATTATTCAATAAATTTTTACTACTCACGCAGAATAATTTCGTTCTAATAGCATTTTCTTATTTCAAATTTTGTAGCAAATATTATAGAAGTTTTAATCTAAATGTTAGATCAATTTTTAAATTGAATTTATAATCCGGAAGAGCAATACGCAACTCATATTGTGAGTAGTAGGGTTGATATGATTACATATGATTACATTTTATATGAAAATATACTACTGATAAATTAATGTTTGTCATATTGTAAGCTTTCGATGAAGCAAATCTAGAAATGAAGTTTGTGAATATAATCCCTTCGGCTCGTAGGTATAGTTATTAAGATTAAAGATTCCCAATTCCAAAAGCTGACTTGATTGAACTTTAACAAAAGTTTTGTATGTTAATAGACATTATATTATAATCACTGGAGGGAGAGCACCCTTTCATTTACATTAATGTGGCAAGCCTGAGGCGGCACAAAACATGTTATTTATATAGGATACATTGTTTGTTTAATTATTACGACGTTTTTATTAATTGCTGGATAATAAGTTTTTGTCAAAAAAATGAATTAAAGTGAATTATTAAATAAATATTAATTAAATAAATACCCATACTTTGTCTAAAAAGGCGACGTGGGAAGCTACCAGTTAAAGTATCGACTATACGATTTTGTTTTGTTCAGTCTGAGTGCAATAAATTTTCATTTGTTAATTAATTTGTTCTGCAAAATAGTGGATGCACTGGACTATGATGTTTTAATATAGTTTTTCATTAAAATTCTCTTGAATAATTTTAATTGCAATATTTTAAATTGGAGAAATACGAACTTGACATTCATATAAATATTTGAAAACAGCAAAAATATATAATTAAACACGTGTGACCCAGAAATATATTTTAATATTAGCTGTAAAATAAAAAAAAAGTTAAATTTTAAAATAACGATTGTAAAATTGTGTGAATAAATATTTGTGTACACTTAAGTGGAGTTACACTTTCTTAAAGTTATTAAAATTATAAAACTTTTTGAATAACAAAATACTTTATATCTGAATTAAAAGAAAAACATAAAACCCATTTCAGGAAACAAACTACGTCAAGAGACTTTCATATATAAATGATTTATAAGCTTTTTTGTTGAGGCTGAAAAAGAAAAAGTTTCAAGTTGTTGACTACTAAATAAAAAATACGGAAAAATTATATTGCAGCCATTTGCACGACTGAAAATTAAAATTACAGGAACTGCTCGTTACAGGATAATGTAAAAAACATTCAACCCCACGCATTTCGACATTATTTAACAAATAGCGAAGGGCGAAAGAATTTATTTGCGCCCGCATGATTAATATTACGTATTCGCAAACTGTGGTTAAATTAATTCAATAAATTATTAATCAATTCAATTATTATAATTAGTAAAAGTTATGTAGTCCAGCGCATCATTGAAATTTGCCGAGTGTTGTTTTATTTATGAATTATAATTAACAAAATTTGAAAATTTTAACTTACTTGTAATATTTTAATTGCATATTTTGTTATTAAATTATTACATTATGATTTGAAACTGTTTTTACAAAAATCATTTTTGCATTTATTCAAAACTATTTCCAGACATAAATAAAAGTTATAGTCTTCTCAAAAGTTTTTATAGTAAAGTTTTTATTAACATACGCAAAGTTCAATATTTGAGAATAATTAAAAAGCGTATTAAATATTGTAAAAATTAATTATTTTAAGTATATTTATAAGAATAATTGATTGAAAAAGTAAAAAATCAGACAAATGAATTAAAAATGTTATAATTTACGTGAAAAAGGCAAAAGATTGTTTTAGTAAAAATTAAAACTAAATAATTTGGATAAAAAAAAGTTGAAAATGAACTATTGGCTATTAAAAATGTTAAAATATTTTGTGATAAAACTCTTAAATTATTAAATTAAAATTTATATTTATTTAATGTTGGCTGTTTTGTTATCAACGACTCCAGAGCTTAACTATATCTGGGAATTCAATTCAATAATTAAAAAGATGAATTATTGTATTTTTTTACGTAGACGCAACATCAGTATGTGCTCAATGCAACTTTTAACCTTAAGCCCAAAAAAACAACCCCCCAAATAACAGCAATCAATTTAACCACTTTTGCGGCTTCAATATTATTCAAAAGTACTGTATTTTTTGCTGTAGTTGATTTAAAACAACAAAATTTGTATAACATTTTATAAAAATTAACTGAAAATTATTAAAAAAATAACAAAATGGTTGCAAAAGCAGAAAGATCGACTTTTCATAATAATTTTATTATATAATTCTGAATTTTTTTATAAAACATGTAATTTATAAAACTGTATATAAATATGTTAGTTACTCCCAGTTGTGAAAATAATGAAATACAAATCAATCTAAAAATGATTTTAAAATGACCTAACTTACATTGGCAAAAATTTTAAAAAAATCTTAACTGTATCATTCAAATTAAATGAAAAACTTTCACTAAACAATTTGAAACTAATAAAAACACAAAAATTTCAAAATAAACTCATTTAGAACATCAAAAATCATTAAAAATCTAATGTTTTGAGATCATTTTAATTAACTAATCAAATATTGAGCTAAAATTAACTTAAATTAAGGTGTTTATATACAAATCCATGTCCATCAGAAGTATCAGAACCGCATTTGAAGGTTCCTGCCCAAGAACTGTCAAACACAACTAACAATAAGATTAATTGAACAATGAGCTCAAGATGGCAAAGTACAAGAAACTTGTTTAACACAGGCAAAGGAAACAGAGCCGGGGCTACATACAGAACCAGCCTTACGCATACAACATGGATATTTAAAAAACCAAGAGATTCTTGGACGAGATACTTCAACAGCACCGATAACGCACCAGTATTTTTCACCTTCAAAATGCTTTA
This sequence comes from Tachinus sp. AB-2021, assembly GCA_030264575.1. Classification (NCBI taxonomy): domain Eukaryota; kingdom Metazoa; phylum Arthropoda; class Insecta; order Coleoptera; family Staphylinidae; genus Tachinus; species Tachinus sp. AB-2021. The sequence continues at coordinate 7,857 of JARJEC010019593.1, forward strand.
AGTAAAGACTGCATGAGGAATATTAGATCACTAATGACCAGAAAGTGGCAATTACATTGAATTAGTCAAAGGTGCCCTGAAAAAACTACTGCGTTGTTGGAAGCACCGAGTCCGGAGAACTGCCAACAAAAGAAGCTTATAATGGGGAATCAATACGTTTGAAAAACTTAAGTCACATAATGGATTTTTTCCATCATGCACAGAAATATTTTGCAGTTCTCAGAAGGTTACAATCTGAGATTATCAGGGTTAGTTTTGCACTTTCACATGTACTATCACTGCTACTACCAAAACTAGGATGACCTACGAAAGCCCTAGTAAAATCTTACAAACCATTTAGCTTAGAATCTTTTTGTTCTAACTATTGGAAAAATAAAGACAACAAATGCCCGGAGAGTGCACCAGCAACAATATGCTTACCAATCGGTAATGCAAATTAGCTGTACGTTAGCTAGCTAGCAGATGAGAAAAGAGTATTCACTGTAGGAAAATTGCTTTGGAAGCATTTGTAGACATTAGGCATTTAATTATACATCCTTTATCTCTATTTATTTACATACAATAAAGAGACGAAGAACATAACTTCTTCGCCAAAATTAGGCAAAAATAAAACTATCAAAATAACATTATATAGAAAAACTGAGCGAGAGAAGGTAGCGAGAGTGCTTACTTGGCAGTGTATTCTCACCGCTACTCTGGTGCCTCAGTCATCGACGACCTACTACAGTCACTAAATGATGTAGGAATTTTTGCTACAACTTATGGTTGTAATCAAATTATTTGCAGCAAACAGTATCTATTCTGATGCAAATTGCACTAAACACCGCTGAAAAGTGGTGTATTAAAGAGGGACTATCAGTGAATTCAAGCTAATTGGTAATCGTTCCTTTTATAAGACAACGAAACACCAAAGACATTGAAAGTGTATAGACTACAATAACAATGACAAAGGAAGTAAAATATCTCGAAGACCAGACATGCCTTTCATACTCATTTGGAAAACGTGACTGCAAAATGTATACGGGTTCTCATTTCAACCAAAATGATAGACGCACTTGGAGATAGATTAATACCAAATATGACCAGATGACTAATTATGATAATAATTTAGACCGATAATCATATATTTAGCAATCGTAAGAAGTGAAAAATCTACTCTCAATACTACAGTTAGTAAGCAAGGTATAGAAGATTACGTGTTTGCTAATAACGCCCACAGCAGTCGTCAAAGTATCACTCGCAACTACTGCCACTTCCTCTAGTCATGGTGGTCGAGGCAAAGGAAGCAGCGTAAGCAACTATAGATAAACAAACACATTTTGAATCACAGACCAAGTATAACAAGCGTGTTACATGAGGAAAAACTTTAATAATGATAATATAAAAAGTTTCCGCAAGGTCATTTAATGTTGTAATACTGTCACGAGAATGAAAAAATGTGTAGGCACGGAGCAGGGAAACATTTGGTGCACCGATGGAGCCAAAAAGCAAAAGCTAGTTTATATGAAGGCAAATACCGGAGAAACCCATCTCTGAACAAATATGACTAGGTTTTCCTAGCGGAAGTGACTGCACATGATGCAAGTGATAGGCACATGTGATTTGGGAGTTCAATTTAACAGATTGACCTTCTAGACAAAAGGGCAACAACTCGGACATTTATTAGACCAGAATTCAATTTAGAGATTCCACACGAGAACAAAACAGAAATAATCCGACGCAAATTTACAAAGTAAAATAAGGGTTGTGGAAAAACTATCAATAGATGCACCACGCAAAATTATTCCCAACAAATGAACACAACATACTCAACAGGAAGCACGCAAGTCGAATTAAACTGCAAAGGCTTACAGGACAGATTACCACACATTCCGATCTTAAGAAGCACGTGCATAGATTGTGTATACAAGAGGATCCATTAAGCTCCGATGCTTGGAGGACAAAAAACTCCGCAGCCTCTGCTGTGCAAATGCAAAGCATACAACATGGAGCGCACAGTTCGCTTTGGCAAGCATATGCTAACCTAAGAAGAGCTGAAAAATCCCTTGTCAAAGTTGAAAGCTTCACAGCATAAAGTGGCAGAACTGCTAAAGCTGTAAGACATTAAAGGTGCTTGTAATAAAGTACCTCAACTAAAAAGTAAGATGTAAAAATTGTAATAATAGTGGCTTAAATTAAAATTAAAAAGTTGCACTTGATAATTATTTTAGAATATGTCAAGTTGAATTATACAGGTTGAACTAAAACTCAACTGAAGTTGAAAAATAAAAATTTAATTTTTCGAATCCCGGCCCATTCACCAGCTAATAATGGTTAAGATTTCAATCAATTTCAATAATGCTGACTTATAACCGCCAATGTGTCATTTTGAATCAGGCCATTTGCAATTATTTGCAGAAGAAACGTTGGGCAGGATCAAAATTTGAACGGGTGATACCGGAACGGCATCATTGGCCATTGGAAAACAATTGTTAATGGTAGTCTAGAATACTAGAGTAACTCAACACACATAACTTTACAATTACAGCTAAAAGACACCAAAATCAATGTCCAATTGGGCAAAGCCCAACAAATACAAATGCACCCGTTGATTTATTTCTATAAGGTAATAAATAAAAAATATAATTTTTGAAAAATGAATGAATACAATAGATAGTAAACACACTAAAATAATTAATATTAGAATTTTAAAAAAATTGTTATAAAAAATAAATGAAATTAAAAAATTGCCCGGCGCATCCACCAATAATAAAAAATAAATTTTAATGTAACACAGCTTTGTATTCAAAATGCAAGGTTATAAAATGCATATAAAATTTTAAAATTTATGAAGTGTATTTAAGATATTTAAATCAACTAAAAAGCATCAGTCAATACAAATATTATTTGCAACAGAATAAACAAATGGTAAATATTTCAACATAAAACGCAATTAAATGTAAATAGCAGACAAGTTTAAAATATAAAATAAAAGTTTATGATAAAAAATTAGCAAAAAACATTTAAAGAAAAATGAACCCATTAATTATGCAGCAAGTGGTGATAAAATATTACTATTACTTAATTTAACTTTTGAAATATTAAAGCGCAAACACAATGAATACTAATTGGATTAAAAAAAATAATTTAAGCTAATTTAACTTGCAAATAAAAAATTATAAGTCGAATATTGAATGTTGATAAATTTGAATTAATTAAAAAAAAATTTAGCACAACAGGTTTCAAAAATTACAATAAAAACAATACAAGTATAAAAAATTTGCAATGGTATTAATATTCTATCAAAATTGTTAATGGCAAATTTTTCCGGGCTAAATGAGTAGCAATGATATCTAAAGTAATGTATCTTAACACAGGCGAAACCAGCCAGTCCCAAGAAAAAAACCTTTAGTTATAATTGCTTTAATATAGCGATTTTTAAAAAATATTTAATACTTAAAATTGATTTAATTTTGATAAAATATTAATAAAGCTAATTAAATCCGCTCACATTGATCATCCGTCTGGGGCTGCGACTTCTTGGACTTCAATGGGATTGATCTGGCAGTCCATCCAGCAGAGTTTGTAATCCATATTCACTCGCGATTCATTTAATATTTAAATCGAACTCTACTCAATTATTATTATAATTTATAACAGTCACTGGATAAATTATTAAAAAAAGCTTGCATATTTCTCCCGATTAAGTGCACCGTCGCGATACCGCCCCGTAATAATTGCTACGAAATGTTAGTAATAAACTCAACAATCGTTCCAAGTTTTAAAACAATTATTCCTTACAAATATTTAATTAATACCAATGAAAATAGATACAATAGATTATATCATTGTAAAAAATTTCAAAGACATTTAGTAAAATATTTAAAGAGCTAATTGTGTTTAAAATTCAGAACTGGGCATAACAATACAAGGTCCACATTTCCATCACAATTATCCTTTACAAATATTATATTAATTGCTATTAAATGCTTTTCAAATGATAGAAGAAGCTTTAAAACGCAACGAATAAAGTATTTGCAAGAAATAATTGCAACACAAACGGATGACCTTGGATGGTTATGTCTTGCTGAACTTATTGGAG
>JARJEC010019607.1:0-11478 GCA_030264575.1 Tachinus sp. AB-2021
ACTTTTGTCGAATTTTGACCACTAGTGTAATATATAATTGCCTTATAAATTAATTATTGATGATTCTTGACAATGTAAATTATCAACAGAAAAAACTTATTATTAATTATTAGAATTGCTATGCTGTTTCATGCAAGACCAACTAATACTATTGGTAGTATAGAGGTGTATATTTAATAATAAATTGAATTAATTGTTTTTGAAACAAGACTTAGTAAAAAGTATGTTTATTTGGGAAATGATTTGATTGATATTATTAAACTTTTAATTAATTTATTTAAAATAATTGATACAGTATATCAATGTATAAGGTGAAATGCATTCACGTTACCGGTGCTGTCTCAACTGACTGCTTGTCGAAGTCTTTTAAACATCTCCTTTGTCTGCTGTAGTTTAGAGGCGCCCGGGCACACAATTTGAAAAATCTCGTTTTCAAATTCGTTCTTATGATTGTTTTCTTTATTTCGGTGATAAACATATAATATAATACATTTTATTTGAGGTGAAGAACTTGTCGGCTTTTGTAGATAGCAACTCTCATTTATTCGTTTACATATCTACTCTTTTTTTTCTAAAATGCAGTTTTTAAATTTTCCGAAAGGTTGTTAATTTTTGAGTATATATAATTTTTTTAAAACTTTTTTTCTCGAATGCTGCCATTATCACTATTCAAGTAATCAAAAATATCAGCTAAATGTCATTTTACAACACTAAATAATAATAATAATAATAATAATAATAACGCACTTTATTTTTAATATCTTACATAATATAAATATTACGTTAAAATAAAAAATAATATTTTGAAGACATTCATTCTTAAGTTGCAAGAATTGGCAAATTTACTTTTTCCCTGGATAATCACTTCTTTTCAATGTGCAAAAACCGGCATTTGTATTTGGCGTCTATAAATGTGCAACGTTTCTTTTCTTGACGAGCGTCAAAAATCTGCCATCTAGCTATTATTTCTGAAAATCAACTCACATATAGAAAATGCACCAACATTAATTTTCTGCATTTTTAATTTTGCGGAGCATTTGCTTCAATCTCGCGGAGCACTAGTATTCCGAGGGGCACCGGTTAAGAACCACTGGTCTATACTCTAGTAAATTGTATTTTCTTTACTAGATACAACAAGTATTATTAAAAAAAGTTGTCCAGAATATTATTATGCTAATATTCAAAATATTAACCAAACTAACTTGATATAATTATTTGACATGCTACCTATATAAAAGCAAATTATTCCAAATTAATTGTTATTTTCATTTCAATAAGTTGTCTCTATCAAATCGCCACATTTTTGAACAAATAAGTCTACGAGTATTGAGTTCTTTAAAACTTCGAATTATTTATTGCTACAATATTTTTACAGCTTCTCTTATATGGTTTTCCAGTATTTTGATGTTATTGTGTAAATTATTTTTGTAAACAATTTGTTTTAATGGTTCCAAAATTATCAATTTGTGGATTCTTGGTGTCCATAACGCTGGTCTATTCCTTCTCAATCCATTTAGCATTAAATTTATTATTTAACCAATACACCACAATACGAGAATATAGCCCATTGAGTATCCATCTTGTTGAAAATACATTGAGCTGCGGTAATCAATCGTTAAATTATCTAAAGCATTGCTAAGAAATTTGTTTAATATTTTTCAATACGTGTTGTTTTCAAAAAATATTATTGTATTGCACATTCATTGATAGTAAATAGAACACCAATACATTAACTTTTACAGGATATTGTCGTCGATTTAAATTTGGATTCGTTTTCCACCAAAATCAAGCGTTTTTCTTCTCTGAGGTGGTTGTGCATCCCTGACGTCTTACACGTTTAGCAGTTCTCTCTTTTCTAGGGATTGTCTTCAGCTCTTATTGAGTTAGCATATGCTTGCCAAAGTGAACTGTGTGTTGCATGTTGAATTTGCACAGCAGATGCTGCGGAGTCTTTTTGTCTTTCAAGCATACTGCCATAAAACAGTGCAATTTGAAGTAAATCTAGCTTAATCATTAAACTTAACATTCTAGTAAAAAGCCAATCTGGGGACTATATTGTATATTCTCTACCAATATCGGTCATGTTCTATTAATTTTAGTTACTGGGCACATACGGAATATTTTTTTAACTTATTTAATTTAATTAATTACATTTGCTATATAGCGATGAAGTTGCCATTTTGATAAATTTTCCTATTTTTGTTTTGTTTTACTTACTATATTTTTAGAGATAGTGCCTTCGCAGCAAACGATGGTATTCTTTCTATAATAGCTCTTCCAGTTCAAGTTCTCCGGAACAACATATTTGCACTTCAAAATAGAATTTGAATTTGTAAGAATGGGAATTGTACTTTCGACTATTTATTTACACGAGCATTTATAGTATTATCTGTGTCAAATCAATGACCTTTAATCTATCTGTAATTGTCTTCGAAATCAGTTGATGTGAAGGAAGTTCTTAGGTCGGCGATAATTTGTTTCTAAATTTCCAATAAATATACAAACCAATAACTTTTTGAGTAGTCACCGCAAATTTTTCAAATCCCTTAACCACAGGGAACAGGTATGTGTACTGTTTATTTGTAGCTGTCATCGGACCAAGATGAAATATATGGTAGTTTTTCTTTACTGAAGAGATTTGGAAACTTTTGTTTTATTTCGCATTTTTCTTTGACTAGATACATAGAATGCAATTTTTCGCGCTTTATTCGACCTTTCCTAGTACTCTAAAAAGATTTTAAAAAAATTAGTTTAAGATCCTTAATTTTCTTAGCGGTGAAATGACCTCTATCCTCTTGGAATCCCTGATGATGTCAGCTTGCATCAATTCAGCAACGTTTAGCATTTGTGATCTCAATAAAGAAATCAGATGTTCTTTATCGCGTAAATGCGTATTCTTTTTAAAATCATAAATTTATTAGAACAAAATCTTTATTTTTTTTCTCTGTTCGCATTTAATATCCCAATGACGTCAGTTTGCATCAATTCTGAACAATTGCAGTGTTTGTCATCTCTGTGATCTCAATAAAGCAAACCGTTCTTTAATGCGCAATTTTTGTAGAACCAAAAGTCTTCGAGAACAAGATCTTTTAATTTTCTTAGAGTCAAAGTGACCTCTGGAATCTTAACAGCGTCAGCTTGCAAAAATTCTGGAACTTTATCAATTTTTATCTTTTGTTAACTCAATAAAGCAGATCGTTCTGTAATTTATATTTTTTAGAAAACAAAAAATCTTTAAAAATACGATACTTAATTTTTTAGCGGCAAAGTGACCTTTGTTATCGTAGAATTTCTTAAAGATGTTAACTTACATCAAATCTGGAACTTTATCAGGTTTAACCTTTGTGTTCTCAATAAAGCAAATTGTTCTTTAATGTGTAGTCTTTGGAAGGTTGCCAATTAGTTATAAAGTTTCTGATTTATAGATGGTTCATTCCACCGACGTGATAACATTACTCTTGACAGTAACCATTAGTCTATTTCTTGAAAGAGCGTCAGCATGTTTTATCGGAATAGCAGGTTGATGCTTATCTTGTAATTTTGTACATAGGGCATTATTGTTACCATAAATCTGTCACAATTCTAACCCATTTAATACTGCACAAATTTCGGTAAATATAAAGGCAATAACTTTCAACAATTCCCTTCAGCGTCTGGCGTTTTTTTACTCGCTTAGAAAATTGGAAGACGAGTGCCTGAATCCTTTTTTTTTTGATTGATTCGAAACCACCAAAATGGCTTAGTAATTTTATTAGTGTGTAGACTGCTCTTTTGGGGATCCCGAGGTCGAATCCAGATAATCCTCACTCGTAGAGTCTATTTTAGGTTAATAAAAAGTCGTATTAAGCACACCTTCTTCTATATATGAAAAAAAACTATAAGTCCCGTGTACTGTCTAGATATTGCGTGCACGTTAAATGACATTTAGATTGGAATCCCTAGCTAATCTAACAAAAGCAACATTGGTGTTGGTGATCAAAAGAGGTCAGAAATAGGTCGACGTTAAATAATACTTTAAAAAAATCTTTGAATCCATTCATGCTGGTATTTGTGCACTTTGCATTTAATTCTTAATGTAATTTTTGAAATATTCTGTGTAGCTTCGAAAACTTTTCTTTTACATTGGTGATCTTTGAAGATTTAATTGCTGCTTACGCATTTGTTCCCGATAGTTTTATATTTCTTATATCTTTGATTTGATGTCTTTGTATAGATTATTATACTTCTACTTCTAAAGAAGTATGATAATATTTATTAAGATTTTTATTTATTTATTAATAAATATCTTTTGACGAATGGTGAATTAAAAATACAATGTTGTTTTTGTGAATTTTTAATGCACTATTTACGTACGAAAGGAAGTACATTTTAGGCTATTTTTGTCGATAGAAACGTGGAAGAATCGTTTTTTTAAATTCTGTACTGAAATCATGGAATCCTTGCAGATCATTCAGTTCAACCTCGAATAAGGTTGGGGATATTTTTCTTATACAAAATCTTCGGTAATTGTAACAAATATTGACTGTACTTTTTTTTCATTACTTGAAAATCGAGCTTACAAACTCCAAATGCTTACGCTTTCTTGAAACCAATCTTCTATTTCATTGTCTACTCCAAATTTTCCATTGTCTACTCCTAATTTTAGAAAATACGATAGTTTTCTGGGAATGTGAGAAATATAAACTTTTCTTTTTAGTGTGACTTTTATCTTTGATTCTCATTAGCTGTTCTGTTTGTTATTATGTGTAAAGAATTAGAAAAATATTTTTTAATTATTTGTGAATATTGAAAAGTATTGTAAAAACATATTAAATATTTTCTTTCATTTGTTCACAAATATCGATATTTGTGATTCACTTCTCACTTCACTTATTAATATTTTTTGCAATTGATACATTAAAAAAGAGTTTTTCCCAAATTCCTGGAAAAGGTTCTCTTTTGCATAGAAAACTCTAAATATGTTTTCTGAGAAAAACTAAATCTTTTTAAAGCAGCTATATTTTTTAATTATTTACCTTTACGCAAAACATGCAATAAAATATTTGATTTTTTAAAATATATTTTATGCACATATCATTCAGAATACCATTTTTCACTTAATTTTTTTAAAAATAAAGTTTATTATTAAAATATAAATTTTTTAAAATAATATGTTCTGGTAAAAGCTTAGCAAACAAAATTTAGTTCGTAAACCAAAACCACTGTTAGAGCTTACAACAAACTTTAGTTCATAAATGAAAACCATTATCGGGTGAGATTATGACATTTGATTAGATGTTTCTAAGATGTTTCTTTAGGGTTACGAAAATATGTCAAAGAAATGCATTTAAATGTTCAAAATAAAGTTTTCATTTAATTCTACTTCTTTTATATTTTTACTGTGTTTATTAACTTTTTTATGTCAGTTTGTACAAATCTTTATATAAAGGCAATATTTTGCGAAATTTTTAAATTTTTTCACACAATTTTACTTTCCATATTTTGCTTAATTAAAACATATATATTTTGTGAGTAACATTTTTTTAAACTTATTGACATTTACTACATTTTTTACAGTGTAACAACGTAATTAGTTTTTCCACTTGCGTTGTAAAATTACATGTTTGATCACTCAAACAATATAATATTTTTTTATTTGTTTGCCAGATTCGCGTTATACCTCTAGAATATAGTTTATGTTAGGTTTTCTAGATATCCAGCCTACAATTTCATTTGTTTTACAACAATATTTAACATAATAAAAACAAATTTAATATCGAAACATTGTTTATTATTTTTCAGTGACATCAAGTATCACGTGTTTAATTAAAAAAAAGTAATTTTAAGTTTGATATTACGACAAAGAAAATCCATTTTTGTTAAGTGAAAAGGTGATTGATGTTACTAAAACAACGATAAATATAAGAAAATTATTATTAATATGTCAACAAACTAATAATTCAATATCCACCGAGTATTATATCATTGAAAACATTCCCATCAATTCAAATTATATAAATTCTTGGCATCGATGGAAACCGTATATTTGCGGGAATAGATTTATTGGAACTAAAACCAATTCGTGTGGTGTTATTTTATTTCAACACTGTGGACAAATTGAATTATACAATTTTCAGCCATTCCATTGCAATTGGCCGCGCAATAATAGTTTATACATGTTTCCTATTGTACTATATCTTCAATATTTATTTGTAATTCCATGTGAATTGATAGATTTGTTGACGGATTGTCGGTGAAATTCTACCAATCAGTTAAATGTTCACGTTATAAGCAAATAATCAAAATATAACTTTATTTTATGTTCGCTATGAAAGTGTTTTTTTTTTAAATATTCTAAAATAATTTTTTTAATTAATAATTTTTTTAATAATAATATAACAATTCTAACAAATTGATAAATAATAAATCATTCTTCAAGTTTTTCAACAACTTTCTCAATAATTGATTAGATAATGGTTCTATTTATTTTATAAGGTGGGATGCTTTTAGAATTGCTGAATTTGACCCTTAAAACTACCTTTAGGATTTCCTTCACGCACCATTTACCCTGAGGACGCAATAATTTTTAAACGCGTGAATGTTCTTGAGATTTTTCGTTTTTATGCGGTGGCATTAATATTTATTGTGTTTGTTCTTTCTTTGCGCTTTATTTGGAAGAAATGGGACGGACTGAATTCTATTTGTCTTATTCTATTTTTATAGCATTGAATTTTAAAAGAGTGTCATTGTCTAATTATTTATGAGACGGGCATATAATTAATTGAGTGGCAAAAATAAACGTATAAATTGTATGTAGTTTCCATATATGGATTGTTGATTGTTTAACTAAGCTAATATTTTTAAATTGGCATCAAAATTTGTAAATAAATCATTAGAACCAAGTGAAAATAACTGAATTATTAATAGTTATTTAATCAATAAGCGGGTTAATGGCAATGATTTATAATCGAGATATTTTAACGCATGAGCGTAGCAAACGCATTAATTATGAAAAAATCGCCATTAACATGAGTTTTGATTTTTTTCCGTTGCTTTGTAAAATTATCATCAAGACAACATCTGAAATGTTAAAGGGTTGCAATTTTTAAATTATAGTCAATATGTTTGTTCTGAACGTGTAAAAAATCAATTAAAAAGTTCAGATTATGTTAATATTTGAACTTTAATTTGCATTACTCAATTCAGTTTGATTGTGGCTAATAGTCTTGTTGCCCCGAGGTCTTTAATGTACAATTATCAATATAGCATTATTATTACTCTTGAACGTAAAATAATTTAAATCAACCAACTTAATATTGTGTATATTTTTTCAATAAAATAAATTTACAGTTTACTACCTATATTATTAGCGACGCGATAATGTTATTAATGGCTATGCATGCATTGATATTGCCAATTAACGGTCTTCTGTCAATACATTAATCAGATTTAATAAACGATCAACGGAAAATTCCCAAGTAAAATTAATGAGAAGAAAATTCATTTTAGCGCACAAAACAATTGTAAAAGCAAAAAAAATATTCCTTAGGCTATTAATGAAAAACTTATTTTTATTTTAATATTCTTAATTTGTTAAGAGCTTTTCCGTATGAAAACATAACAAGCGGAATTTAGCAGAGGAAATTTGTCATTTAAATTTGTTTTAAATGTATTTTAATTTCTATCCTACAATTTTCAAATTGTTTTTATTTATTTGATATTAATAATTATTAATTAAATTATATAAGTTTTATGAAGATTCGGTTGAAATGTGGCTTATTTTGCAAACCGTAATTCCTTTTTAATATGCACCATAAAACACGTATTCTAATAATAAATATAGCATATTAGGTGACCCGTCTTACCGCTATTTTATTGTAACATAAAGTCCTCATCCAATTTCACCCGTAGATTCCCTAAGCCTAAAGGTTATTTGAGGGTCAGTTTCATCCGCCAGGGATTACTACTCTACATGGGTGCAAATCTGTATGTGCTTGTAACATCGTTCGAATAAGCTACATAATATGAAATTTCATGTATAATGTGTAATTGTGTATTAAATTAATTTTATTTTTCAGTAGTTCTTGTACAATATACTCTTTTTTATTTGTCAACTACATTAATATGTTTATTCAGCTTAATAACTGGCAACTATGTAGCAATGTTATTTTTAAGCGCCAATATTGTTTACATTAATTTATAATAACAAACAAAAAACATTTTAATTGTTACTTTTTATTTAAAAAAATGAAATGTTAAATTCAGATTTTTCTCAGATTAATTAAATTTTTTTGATTTAAAAAAAAAAAATTTTTCAATAATTGTAAGAAAATCAGGATTGTAAGAAATTAAGTCTTAGAATTCTAGTTTCTCTTGGTTTTTGTTATTTAATAAGCTCAAAAAATAAACGAGAATTAATACAATTTTTTTTTGTGCTTTTGATTGTTATTTTGGTAGTGCAATATGTTAGCAAGTGGTCCATCTAGAAAATGGTTTAACTTTTCGTTTTTTTTTTTGCATTAATATTGAAAATAAACCGAATTCGTTTTTTTTAATAATAATAATTTATATGCTGCGAAAAATACAAATATTACATGCATACATGAATAAACACTAAAACTAATTTCAAATTTACATATTATTATTTTAATAATCTATTTTTTAAATCTGAATGTTTTGTAAGATTATTTTTAGTGTTTTTTTTTTCTTAAAATTATATTTTAAATAAATTCTAAAACTTTGTAAAAAAATTAGTAAACTTTGTCTAGAAATTTAATAAAGGACAATTATTAAATTGTGAAATACCTACATTTTTACTTAGAGTAATGTTTTTAAATGTACAAGCGGGCCAAACTTGGACGTTACTAAAAACCTTCATTAGGTTTTTTTGCAAAATTACATTTTCCGTGCAAACGAAAAAATGATGAACTCCAATAAAGTCGCAAAATTAGCTCGAGAAAGCTTTATAAGAATATTTATGACATCTATAGTCTTCAAGATAGCCTATATTTGAACACCCTGTACTTTGGAAAACTTCTTTGGGCGTACTTAAGTAAAAAAATCTATTGGCACACACTCAATAATATTTAATCACATTCAATATTTAATGTCAGAATATGGTGGAATTCAACAATATTCGATATAAATGTCGAAATGTATATATCGTTTGTTAATAAGATAAGTTGAAATATGTACTTTTCTTATTATATTTGTGGAGTTTCAATTTTATAATTTTTAGAATGAATTTAATTACAATATTTAGTATGTTACATTGTTCACATTTTACTTTTACTTTCACTTTTTTTTCAAAAATTTTCAACTTATCCTTAATTTTAAGATCAGTTATCTAAATTTTCTTAAAGTTTTTAAACATTTCCTAACATATAACATGTCTTTTTATAATTTTGTGAGGATTTACGACTTTTTACACTACTTTGCAAACATTTATTAATGTTTTAACATTTTTTGAAATTTCACCAACTTTTTGATTCACATATTTATTCAATATGTTTGTATTTGTCGTATAATGTTTCTTGTCACTTCCTTAACTTAATCTCTAATTTCCTACATTTGATGTTTTAAGACGTTTTGTATGCATTTCTAAGTGTTTTGTAGATATTTGTCTAAATTTTTTTATTTACAGGGTGTTTTTTTTTTCAAAAGTATCCACCTTGGATATCTTTGGAAAATCGGGTCAAAGCAAAAAAATCTTGAAACATCTTAATATTATTTTGAGGCGGACATTTTTTGACATACAGTTAACATGTATGTCAGTTTACACCGCCCCCCCCCCAATAAGCGTTTTTCAAAAATTTAAAAAGGGATAACCTACCTTGTGACAGTTTATTTCAAAGGTCTTTATGTGAGTAATTCAGCCATGGTATAATTAAATTCCATTAAAAAAATGTTTAAATATGCAGTCTGAAATAAGTAGTTTATAAAATAATTTGAAATAAGCAAAACATTTAAAAACCCTGAAACACCTCAATTTTTATTTTGAAAGGGTCATCTTTTGACATATAGTTAGCTTCTGTGTTAGTCCCTCTCCCATCCGAGAAAAAATTACTTATTTTTACTACTTACTTATTTTTATTAACTTTATTTTAAATTTAAGCGGAATGATGAACTTTTTTAAAAATATTTATTTATAATTTACAACGCCAATTTTTGGGGTATTTAAGGAACTTATATTTTATATTATATATATTTTATATATATATTTTCTACACATTTTTGATTCTTTTGGTATTTTGATTTTTAAAAAACACTAATTCTATTTTGAAGATTATTATGTATTTCTTGTCACACATCACCCATATCTTGTTAATTTTTAACATTTTTATCGTTTTTTACATTATCTAATTTTTTTGCACATTTTTCGAAATTTTAGAAATTTTTTGCATTATTATTTTTACTTCACAAATATTTTAATTTTTAAAACAAATATCTAACCATTCTTTAACATTTTGTCTTCTTCTTGTTTTCATATATCTGCATTTCTGTATTTCCCATATCTTGTTAATTTTGAACATTTTTATCGTTTTTTACATTATATAAATTTTTTGCACATTTAGCGAAATTTTAGCTACTTTATTGCATTATTCTTTTTCCTTCACAAATATTTTGATTTTTAAAACAAATGGTTAACCATTCTTTGACATTTCGTCTTCTTCTCGTTTTCATATATCAGCATTTTTGTAACATTTATTAACATTTCTAAATATATATCGACATAATTTAGCATCTAGAAAATATTTTTTTACATATTTTATCTTTTGCCAACATTTTTGGACATTTTTCTAAATTATAAACATTTTATCGGATTTTTTTGTGAATGCACATTGAACGTATTTATAATTTTTTTTCTAAGGCGGTTTTTCAAGCATTCCTGTTGCTTCCGGCAGCTTTTGGCAACAGATTATCTTCAGTCCTTTTTTGGTTAGCATATGCTTACCTAAGTGGATTGACCGTTACATATTGTGCTTCGCACTTGCACAACAGATTCTGCGGAGTCTCTTTATCCTTCAAACATTCGCGGCATACGGGATCTTTTTGTATACCCGATCTATATTCTATTCTATTATGTTCCTGGCCCATTTGGGGCCAGTTTTGTTGTCAAACAAAGACATATTTGCTTACTGATAGCGTAATCTGCTCGGTGTTTGTTTTTATATTTCAGCTTCAGTGGCATTCTTGTTTTTGGTCCCATCTGCATACCAGATGTTTCTTGCTATGTGCTCCTTCTTTTTTCTTGATCGTTTTGCGACGGCATTATTGACCAAAAGACCTTTGAATGCGGTAACCTTTCATGAAGTGTGACTAGGGTTTCTCACTTTACATTTTTTTTATTCACGGCACACGAGACACAAACGTTCAGGGGATTCCTAGGAATTCCCAGAACTTCAGAAATTTAAAATATTCAATGTAATTACTAAAATAAACTGGTATAATATATATTTTTAATAAAAATAAAATAAGTATATTAAATAATTATTGCAA
>JARJEC010019608.1:0-11383 GCA_030264575.1 Tachinus sp. AB-2021
TTAATAATTGTTTTTTAAATTTGTGGCAACAGTAGGTTGCTTATCGTTTTTTAAACTTATTATTGGGTTGTCTCTTTCTCTCTCGCATAGAGTAGCGCAAGCAATGATTCTCGGTTACACTCTACAACTTCACTGACATAAAATTTTATAAGCACCGCAACCCTAAGAATTGCCAAATTTTGCTCAGTCTAAGTTATCATATACCACCAAATTCATAATCAAATCAAATCAAAATCAAATCTGGCAACATATCAATAAGGCCAGGAATTGGGTAGGCAACCTAACTTTTTTATATTATTTAGACATTTTACCATCAATTGGTGCTAAAATTTAGAATTAGAAATATGACTAACAAAAATTATTAAAAAAGATTGATTAAACAAATTTTAATTAAAAATACTCTTGCTAGAATATTAAGCGGCAACCCATTTAAAATTTGTGCATTATTGTATTACCTTTGATAAAAATAAAAAAGGACAAGACATTTCTGGAATCAGAATGAGCGAACATTAAACAATAATTGTTTTTGTATCTATTATCATACTTGTTATGTGTTGCTATGATAACAATGGATAAAGTTACTTTATCTCACTAGTGAATAATAGGTCACTTTATACGTTTCTAAAGTGTGAACAAAAATTCAATTATAAGGTAAGTGTGGATAAATAAATAAATTAGATATATTTTTTTAATATGTTAAAAAGCTATATTTAATACTAAGCACTTTATTTTATATCTGCTAACTGATGTTCACTAGGTGTTTGAGATAATATATCTGAAAATATGATGAATTATATTATAAAATTTGAGTATTTTATATATGTATATAATAAATTAGATACACCTTTAACAACCAAAATAATATATTTTTACAAATATATGTATAATAATAAAAAATAGTTTTCTGCTAATAAGTAAATTATAAATGTAATTTATCATGGTAAATTAAAATAGTAAATATAATAATTGTTTGACATATGCATTTTATGGTTATGTCAACCTATTTTAAACATTTTTAATATAAAAATTACAGTTGCTGATGTTGTATAAACATACCACTTTTACAGGACACATATTCATAAATTTACCGTAATTTGTTAAATTGTCCAATTAAAAATATTAAAAAATCTAGCATGGTGCAAAATAAGTTTTAAAATAAGCAGACCAAGACGTCATATTTTTATTTTTTTATTTCAAAAATTTTTAATCTTTTAAATATATAGGTAACCCAGCTGTAATCACACTGTATAACATAAAATACTTTTTTTAAGAATATACTTTATAATGTATATAAAAGACACATCATAAATAAAAAACCAACAATTTTTGAAATTGTTTTAAATAAACATAAATACGCGCTCAAAAATCAAATAAATTAAAAAAAATAGCTTTTGGATATTTTAGCGCGTTTTAATTCTTTACGGTACGTATAACGCTAAATAATGATGATAAAATAACAATTAACAAAAGTTTTCAAAAATTACACACTTTTTCCAAGTTTTCAGAATTTTCCCAGTAACACCGAATTTTTCAGAAGTGGAAAGAAATTTTGAGCCCTGACGACACTGCGCCACGGAATCCAAGTGTTTTTTGATTGGCTAGTATAGTAAAACCAACTAGGCGTTTTTGAGCAACGATAACAACGGACACAACCTCTTTCGTGTTATGCGTCCTTTTCTATAATTGCGCAAAAACGCAAATATTAGAAGAGAAATGAGCGTGCGGCAGGATTCTTTAATTCCTTAAATGATAGCATTTTGCATGGAGAATTACATATCCACCTCACCTACACAAATCACCGGTTGTGCATTAATTTAACGTAAGGGATTACTTTTATTGATTGAACTTTGTGCAGGAAAAAACTTTATGAACATAATGAAAACAATCACTACATACTACTCTAAGATCGCTATTTTTTGACAAAATAGATTTAAGGCTACTATTACTTCTGAGCTATACATTCAGATAGTAAACCCATTTTTCTTTTCTGAGTTACAAAAAAGACGGCATACACAGCCGTTTCATTTCAAGATTTGGTGACTTTTATGACTTTTTTGATACCCTGACTTATCCATATGTGATTTTTCTCCTCAAGTCACATGTCTACAAAGATAAGCCTCGTACGTTAGATGATTTGAATGAAGTAAGAGATTTGTCAATAAACTACTTAAATTAACAGTGACTTGTTGGAAAAAGAGTCAAATTTTTGGACATCACATGTCAGATTTAATTTTTCTTCTATTTTTGTTATAACATCCTATGTTCTTACATATTATGTTGTTATATCCATTTTTTTAGCAAGAACTAACAATTTTATAATTATTTCAAAAGTACTTGGTTTCCGTAGCTCACCCTGTACATTTTTTTAAATTGCGTTTTTAAAGCGAAGCCATAAAATGTTTCATCTATCGGAATTTATAAAATTTTGATTATTTTGATATAATAGTTATTTACTTATTTACAACTGATTAAGTAAAAAAATAAAACATTTAATACACGTAATGTAACGGGTTTTACATGTACCGCAAGATTGTATCCTTTTATCTGCCAGTATACGACCTTTAACAATTCTAGTACTGTTAACTATACTGAATTCAAAATCATTCTGGAGTCGAAATAAACAAATGGATTCATTGTTTATGTGCACAGCTCGAACACAACAATAGGGAGAGGGTAGCAGGCTAGCATTGATAGATTTTACAGTGTTTCTATTATCATATAGGATTTCTGCTTTATAGACATTTAGTTTTACAAAATACCGCTATATAAATAATACGTTTTGTCTAAATACTATTTTCCTTGTTTGCTTGTCAGTATTCTCTCTCTCTCTCTCTCTCTCTCTCTCTCTCTCTCTCTCTCTCTCTTACATTTTATGTATGTTCTAACGTTGTCACTAGTGCGCCAAGGCCCGGTGTAGTACTTATGCGCTGGGGACTGTGTTTTAGTGCCGCAATTGAAATGTGCGTAAATCAAAATAGTTTTTGTTTTTTGACACATTTCTTTTTTTATTTAATTCTTTATATAATTATAATAAATGACAAAATTAAAAATAATAATAAATAACAATTTGTTAATATAAATAAAAAATAACCCAAAGTAGACTTTAGTATCCAACGCAAACAACACGTTTTATACATACAGCGAATATAGTCCCCGACGCACAAACACAACGGTGGGTCCGGCGCACTAGTCACAGCAGCGATATTTTAATGTAAAGGACAAATCTATCCTCATGAATGATAACAATGCAAAAATAGTTAAAAAACTATATTGAAAATACGTTACGTACCCATACGTTATAATTGCACCTTTCAAATCTGTAACAAAGATTTTAGTAATGATTTAGCTTCAATAATAACAAAGTTATCAATAGCAAACAATTGATATTGCAATGAATAGTGATCGATTGAGGTCTTTTCTGAAAAGCGTTGTAGCTGCAGTAGTAGAATTTCTCTATTTCTCTTTTCCCTCAACTTTACCTTTTCTTTTATATTGTCATAATTAAAAAAGCATAAGCAATAACTACTTACCGCCATGTACTTGCAAATAAATCTATCCGTAAATTAATGTCAAGAAATGGGCAAGTGTAAAAGCTGCTATTAACTACCGTGATCCGAAATTGCTATGAATTATGAATATAATATGCCGTAAATAATAAGATTCGTAATATTAAAAAATATTTTACCGCAGTCGTTTTGTGAACTGAAGAGTAAAAGTATGATTGTCACCTTTATTATTTACTAGATAAAAACTTTTTAAGAAAAAATAATATCAGTATTTACTACAATGAAAGATGCAAATCATTTTAATGCAATAATAATTCGATTCGATTTAGCAAAATCATGTAACAGATATTTAAATAATCACTAGGAAATTAAAAATATTTTATTGGTCCATTTGCACATTATGTAGATATTGTAGCTTTATATTAGTAATACAATTTCCGTATTATTTTCACAGTTAAAATCTGTTAAAAATATAAGTGGCATTATGTTTTAATAAATTAATTGCGTCAATTTCATTATTAGACCAGATAGGAATGATATTAATTGAGTAATAGATTATCTCATATATTTGTACGTATATAAAACATTCATAGGAAAAGTTTTTAAAATTAACCGCCACAGTAATTATTAAATTAAAGAAGGGATTGAACTGTATTATAATGATATATATTTTTATGGGTGAGATTGGGTCTGTATATTGGACAGTTGTATTTACATCTGATTAAATACTATAATAATCTTATTAATATATACTATTAAACATTTTTGTTAGGTACTTTCTAATTCATTTCACAAAACGTGAAGAAGAATGCAATCTACTTACACTGTGATGATTGCAAGGAATAACAGTTGAACAAAAAACTCTAATTCAAAATGTAATAACTTCCAAAGAATAAATAAGTATATAAATAAATAAAGTTTTGAATAATAAATAATTTATACTGGTCTCGTCTTAGAAAAAGTGAAAGTTTTCTATGTGATCTATGAAAATTTGATTTTTAATTTATTCACACAACAGAGTGTTAATAATTGTAATAACATTCTTGGTTAGAAATTTATTTGATAAATTTTGCTTTTCAATTAGAAATTACTTATATTTCAACTGGGATCAAATGATTTATTTAGTGAACAATCAAACGTTCATACTTCTATTAAGATTGTAGCTAATAGTTTGCGGCGTTTGTTAAAAAGTCCTGGCCTACAGCTCTACAGCAAAAGTTCGGTACATTTTTTCAGTAAAATGAAAATTTTTACAATATAACTTTTGGTTAATAGTAAATCACTGCAATTGAAAATACTACAGAGTTGTAACTAAACTTTTATAAATTATAATCTTCTTTTTAACCAGCTTCACTTTGTTTTGAATCTTTTTATTTTTATTTTATAAAGAATCACAAAAATGTTTGAATAATCTTGTTTTTTAATATTTGTTTAATATACAAACAAGATTATTCAAACATTTTTGTGATTCTTATTAATTGCAGGGATAAATAATTATTTTATAATGATTGTAATAAATGTATTACATTGTCAAAATTGATCTGTTTATATTGGTATTGCTCCATCTCAATTCAACTCATCGATTCATCTTCTTTTTCTTTTGCGATAAAGTTCATATGCACTATAAAATCGATGAGTGGAATTGAGATAAATTTGTGTTACAATAAATTTTGCTTTGACAACTGCTCATATAGAAATTTTAGTTCAAAATTATCTATATATTAATACGTGAAGAAAAAACTTTGTACTCCTTTATGCTTAATAGCGTGCACGGAGGAGTGTGAGATTTGGCATAGATAAAGTTCATTTGGAGAAGAAGAGCACAAAAATAAAATTTATGTATAACATGTGTTAGAAGTGTTCTGTACTAAATATCGAATAGCATTTGAATTTCTGGTCGCAGATTGGGAAGAAGAAAAAAAAAGTTTGATTGGTACTTTCCTGGTACCAAGGCAGAGTCCATCAAAAGCAAGTTTACTATATATCCCCACATTCAATTAGTTGTTGCTAATATTTGTTAAAATAGACTAACATGTATTTTACTATATTTTTTAAAAGATCTTATGCACCTTGGCACAATTAGATTTTTTAATTTTTTTTAAATTTTCATACATAATTAATTAATTAATTCATTCATTCATTAATTATGTATGAAAAGGGTCTTGTATGTCAAGTACACAAAAGTGGAGAAAAAGATGAAGTTAAAAATTATAGAGGAATCGCGCTTTTGTATAGGGCATACAAGATATATGCAATAATTCTGATGGAAAAACTAAGCACTGAAATGGGTATAAAATGGATACTGCCAGACGGCCAAGCCGGTTTTAGAAAAGAAAGAGGTACCGTGGACGACGTGTATATTTTGAATCAGATACAACGTAAAACATCAATAAAAAGAGGAAAGTTGTATGCTTTATTCTTGGACCTAAAAGCGGAGTTTGACAGTGTAGATCGAGAGAAATTATGGAAATACTTGAGAGAGAAAGGAATAAACGAACATTTGATAAAATGAATGGAAGAAGTGTATAGAGATACTGTGAACCGAGTATATGTGAATGGAGAAAAGAATGAAAGGTTTTGGACAACAAAAGAAGTAATACAAAGATGACCACTCAATCTTATCTTATTTACGGCATGCCTAGCAAACGTAGAGGAGAGGCTGGTGCAGTTAAGAGGAATTGTAGCGAGCACAGTAAAAGTGTGGTCAGTGGCTTATGCCGACGTCATTGTCATTGTTGCAAGAGAAGGAAGCAACAGTAATGAAAAAGATAATCAGGAACTTAGAAAAATATTTTAATGATTACGGAAGGAGGGGGAAGGCAAACGATACATGATTGGAAATTGGAAGATCAAGAGCTGAGGAAGTGAAAAAGTTTAAATATTTAGCTTATGTTATGACTATAAATAATAGTGAAAATGAGCATATAAAAAAGTTAGCAAAGAAAGCAAATAAGATAGTCGGAGAGGGGTTGAGGTGAAAGTATGAAAATAAAATATATGGAGCAAAATTTGGGTCTGGAAAGAACAAGAAAAGTCAGAATCAATACAGCCACAGTACTTGGACTAAACAGAGAGACGCCAGGGCATATAGTGCTTAAGAAAATAAGAAAGGACAAATTTAGAGTGAATGCAAGAAAAATTGCAATGAAGTATGAAAAAAGATTGAGACAAAGAAGAGAATGTATAATTTCACAAGAATGTTTGAACGGAAAAAGGAAATGCAAAACTGATAAAATTTTAAAAAAATAGGGAGAAATATTACATTAGGAGTGAATATGCAAGCAGAGAATTAAAAAGAATGGGAGCAAATGGAATATTTTTTGTGCGTTTTGGCCTTAAAAATTAATAAAACAAATACATTCTTTAGAAAGATCTTTTTACAAACAAAAATACATTTTTTTACAATCCTAACTAACTAAATTACACTTGTAGTTACTTACGTATTTTTATTACTGTCCTTCTCCATTCTAGTCCTCTTTTAATCCCCTTCTTCTCATTGCATTTGTTTCTCTTTCACCTTATCACATTTTTCAATATATGTTCTATGGTTTCCATGGCATCGCCACACATTCTACACACTTTCTTTTTTTCATTCATCCAGTATTTTGACACTTTTTCTTCATTCCCACATCTAAATCTTGCAATCATTATTTTTTCTTTTATACGGTATCTATCAATCCGTAGGTATGATGGCTGTGTTGTTTCTATTATAGATGCATATTTTAAATTGTGCAGCGGCTTTTATTATAGAAAGCCTGGACTATAACTAGGCAATAATTCTAATAAAATATTTGATGTAAATTTAAAAATGTACCTTATTACTATACAACTTATATTATTTTATAATCAATTATATTAACATCTCAATATATGATGTTAAATTACTCACCCGACGTGATTTGAAACAATGGTTTTTCACCACAATCAGAAAAATCTCAAACTGCAAATGACGCAAGAAGCAAAGGAACAGATGCAGCCTAAAATAGTGCCAGATTTCCTCCTTCATAAGTCAAAACTCAAGTGGCCTATATTTTTATTTTTAATAAATAAAATTTTTGTGGTTAAAATCATAATAATTTTGGTTTTATTTATTTCTAATTATGAAGTACCACATAGTAGAGATCGAAACAATCCTTATGATATTATTACAATTATACGACTATGCATTTTATTATATCAAACTAGCAAGTACGGATTATAAACACGTCACTAGTCCAGACACAGTAACAATTAGTAAAGGTATGCAAACTCGCGTGTCATTGGCCGATTTCACATTAATACTTTGATCATAGTGATTCATAGAGAGCAAAATTTAATTAATTTCGCTCAAATTTGAACTATTGGTGAATGGTTAGTTCTAAAATGCTGCAAGACGACATATTATTAGTTATATAATATGAACAGACAAATGCAATTTTCATAAAAAATGAATTTTTAATAGAATACTCTTTTTTTTAAATTAAAATGTGAAACACTAAACCAAGATCAATATTTGTTCTTTTTGCAAATTAAGTTCCAAGATTATATATATATCTACAATCTTCCACTAAGCATAAGGCAAAATTTATGGTTTCAACATGATGGCGCTCCTCATAATGGTGTCAGAGTAACTACTTGTTTAAACAATTTTTTTTTCAAAACTGGATTGGTAACCGAGAACCCGTTTTGTGAACAGCTATATTGTCTAACTTATTTATTCTAAATTTTATTGTGTCTTGACGAGTAAAGTTTATTGAATATTTTCCCAAAATCTCGAGGAATTTAAAAATAAAATTAGAATAGCTTGTTTATTAATAACACCATCAATCGTACAAAATGCAAAGGTAAACTTAATTAAGAAAACCCACAAATGTTTACAATCAACGGGTAGACATTTTGAACAGTGTTATTATAATTTTATATTATTTTGTACCCTATCAAAAATTATAGAAAAAATTAAACTAAATAAAGTTTATATTATTTCCGTCTAAACCAAAAATGGAATTAATACAGGACTTTCTGAAATAAATTTAAAAAAATAAATAAAAATATTGCTGTTTCATTAAAGTATTACGTTATCTTTAAAAATAAGTGAGCTATGCTTTAACATACATACACCAAGTTAACTGCTAATATTGAGCGACAAATTCACCCAATAGTTTTTGTTTCTGATATTTGAACTTTTTTAATGTAAATTTTGAAAGATAGCTCTTTTCTAGAAAAAGGTATACCTTGCTGATCTCATTATCTTAACACGTTTTTGAGATGTTTGTATTGTATTTGTATTTTATTATTTTTCGCAAAACATAAAGTCGATACTATAAGTTATAAACCAGACACGGCAAGACATAATAAATTGTTTGTGATAAAAATAATATTTTTTTAGTTCAAAGTCAACGTCACCTAAAATTATATTTAATGAAGTGTATTTATGTAATTGATAAATATTTTTGTCATTTACTTAAATAAGTTATTCATTTATATAATTTTTATGTTAATAAATTTGATATGTTTTACGGTAATTCATGTAATTTATATAACAATACAGCAATAAAAACGAATTTAGTAATCGTCATTATTCAAATTTCGCGCGACTGGCCTGTTACGCGCTTCATCCAACTCCTTTCCACCTGTAAATACAGCTGCTCTTGATTGGCCCCGCTAAAAAGAATTTACATTTCAAATGAAAATAGGTTGGTGTATAACCTATTTCATAGGTGAACAACTTTTATATAAATTTATTTTGATTTTATTTTAATTGTTTTGTTATGGATGACTCTTTTGATATAGAAAATAGTATAAATGGAGTTGGAGGCATTGATTTGGAAGATTCTGAAGAGTTAACATCAGCTCAAGTAGTAGAATTGATGGAATCTGCATGGTTGAATGAAAAATTTTGTCCGGAAATACTTCCTCACAAACTTGAGATAGTTGATTGTTTGCTTGGCCAAATATCTTATATGGAAGATAATCTGGAATCTTTGGAAAGTACAGATTTTCAAAAGAGCTTGCATCAAATGGAAGTAGATCGGTTACGTTATTTAATAACCAGTTATTTAAGAAATAGGTTAGAAAAGATTGAAATGTGTGTGTTTCATATATTTAAAGAAGAAGAGGCAAGGGGAGAGAGAAATGAAGAACCATATTTAACCGATAATGAATTTGAATTTGCTAGAGAATATAAGGAAGGTATTATTTATGTTTATTTTTTACTATCTTATAATATAGTCGAATATCTTTTTGATGTGAAAACTTTTCTATTGAGATGCTAGTCAGAAAAAGCGGAGTGGCAAAGTGTAAACAAATTAAACGGAGCGGTTAGGGATAAAGGCATTGAGCAAATGGGAATGAGTTGGAGTAGGGACACGTGCATTTCCTGCATTGGCTTGTATGTCTGTATGGCTTAGTGTAATGAGTGTCAGGGTGAGGGTGGCTGTGCATAAATAAAAAATATGACACCAACATTGACATTTAATTCTCAGTACAATTATTATTACGAAATTAAAGGTTTTATTTCTACTGTGTGTTTTAAGCACACTCACTTTTTTTATAATAAAAATCTAAATGTTAATTTGTCAGTTTAAGTTACATGCTATATTAATTGAAAAACATAATGTTTTTTGTAAATTACAGGTTTGATGCTTTAGAATGGCCGATGGCATGAATTTGATATCTATATCTAAGTAGGTATAGAATTTATGACGCAAAATGTTTATAAGCAATCTTTATAGTAAAAAAATAACATTTGATGTGTATATGAAGTTATCTACATTATAAATTTTAATTATAGAGTACTTGTAACAGTCGACTGTATTGACATAATAGAAAAAACGCTACCAATGCAATCGTCACGTCAAAAGTGGGACAGAAGCAAGCGATGATGTTAGTTTTTTTAGAGACTCATTGTTAATTTTGGGTAATATACATTGTGTATCTTTTTTTACGATGTAATAAACACGCATAAGATCTAATAAGTTAGAAAGAGGTACTGAACCCTATGAGTGGTGGGTTACATATTACATAGAAAATGTCTCACTTTCGGGCTATTACGTCGTTCTAGTTATGTCTCTATAGAGTTCACTAACTTATAACATTGATAAACATATCCGAAGTTAGTACCGCAACTTAATCTTTGAGAAATCTGTAGTGTTACATTTTATATTACACTAAATATATACCTTTATTTAACATTAAGTGCAACTTGATACCTAGATTTGAAATTAACAGGTTGACCGCATTACCTTTACATTTAGCTAGTTATTAGTTATTATAATAATTGACGAGGTCCATTAGGAATGTGGTTAAAATGTTTTGATATAAAAAATGTATATTTTTGTAGAATTGAAATTTCGAAACTTAAGTAGTACCCTTAATTAGTAAGTTAATTCAGAATACATTTGTCAAAAATATAAAACTGTAGAGGTAAGAGGGGAGAAATCTAGGTGCATTTAAAACTAAGAGTCAATCTCGAACACCTTAAGAAACCATCAAATTTTTTTTGCGAGAATGTATAAAGGATATATTTGCAACGGCTTATGATTTGAAAAAAAAAAAAAATTAAAATCTTTTAATTATTTTTTTTAGTTAATTATGATCTAATTAAAGTGATGAAATTGATGATAAGCCATCACAAATGTTGTATAGAAACGGTATACCAAAATTCACGACAAACAAATAAGTGGCTTAAGAATTGTGCTCGTAGTTTTGAAATTCTTGCAATTTATGATAAATTTGTAATTAAAACCCACTTAGCAGTTCAACGGTTCTTGACTAGGTAGCGCTACAAGCCAATCAATGGAATTGTTTGTAAAATCATAGCCGAAAAAATTAAGATGTAGGTAGGTAGTAGGTACCTAATTTTATATAAATTCAAATTATAGAATTTTCTAGACTTAAAA